>RJWM01006822.1:0-30940 GCA_004363535.1 Dasyprocta punctata | reverse complement strand
AGAGAAGCACGGAAGGAGCCGCTGGGAGCGGACGCATAGGAGGCTTCTCGGGCGGGAGAAGCACGGAAGGAGCCGTCATGGACAGACGCGTGTGAGGCTTCTCGGGCGTACCTCTCCGGGGACGATTAAAGCTTGCCTCCCGCTACTGCTGCACTGTGTCGTGTGTTTTTCCTGCCGGCCGGGACAAGCGCGCGACAGATTCAGACATTCATACCATACCAGATGGCAATAAGAAAGACAGATCCCAAAGACCAGTGATCTCCATGAGAGTCCCACCCCCCTTTTCTCTATATCCCCCAAATCAAAATAACATCATCTCCATAAAAAATTCCTGACTCTTCCATCCAACCTATGGTATTCTTTCCCATGACAATATACAATGGCCTTTCCTTTTAGTTTTATCAGCCCTAAAATGAAGGGTCAACCTTATTTTGTCTAACCTTCCTCTAAAATGTATTCTATCAAATCCTACTTATTCAAATTTCAAATTCTGCCTCTCCTTACTATCTGTACAAATGCCAAATTACCCTTATCTCTTGTCTAGGTAACCTGAATCTTTGGCCAGAATTATTGTGATATCCATTAAATGAGTCTAGCTTTTTCAGCCTGTTGACCCTTAATGTGTATACTCAGCACAATAGGCCAGGTGTTTCATTTAATACTTGCTTGGAGATCACACATCTATTCAAAACCTGGCAGTGCTTCCCATCTTCCTTTGTTAAGAAAATTCCATTTTGATTCCATGTTTTCCTTCTGGTCTCAATATTTTATCTTATGTAAAATAGGAATAAATATGTCATGTTTTTAAGTTAAAAGCATTAAACCCAGCAAAAATATGATTATGTAAGTGGTATTCATTGAGATGTTATTTTTACAACTGCAAGATTGGTCCTTAATGGTCGTTCAAATTCTTTTGTTTGTACTGAGGTGGAAGTTTTAATAACAAAAGACTGCAGTCAAAGAGCATTCCCAATTGAATGTGAGTCCAAATTAATTTCACATGAGTTCATTCAATTACTGTACTGTCTGTTGAAATCAACAATAATATCAATGATTATGACTTCCAAAGTCTATTTATTAACTTGTATTACAGTAATGAACAGCTCAGATCTAAGGTCTGTGTTAGGAACACTCGATAAAAAGATCAGGATCTACTAGTGTGGATAGAATTCATGTCTATTGGGAAATGCAAGCGCAATTCCTTTTTGTTATACTTAGGACTAAAAAGGACAAGTTAATACTGATTTTATCAGTGGAGAGGAATAATTCAATAATATAAAAAGTAAAATTCTTCATAAAAAGATTTGAGTTTAATCAACGAACTTATCTCTTTCTCCTTCATAATATTTCTTTATATTATCTTTCAGGGAAGCTTGCAGTGACTACCAAATAAAACAGGGGCCAAAAGTGCAGATTTTTGAAACAGAGGCTGGATTTGAATCCTGGCTCAGCTACTTAATAACAGCTGTGCTCTGTGCTTCTATTTCCTTATGGGTGTAATAGTACATTTCTCCAAAGGTTAATTAACCATGAGGCAAATAGAGCTTAAATTTCAGGCTCCACACATGTGGGAATTTTGTTTTTTTTTTTTTACAAATGAGGAAGGAAATCAGGGCTAACCGGATGCATTTTATAAAAGTCATTTTTGAAATATGAACCAAAGTTTCCTAAAAAAAATCCAACATGCAGGTAATTTGTCATGGTACCTTTTTCTTCCACTTGCTTTCCTACTAGTTTTGCGTTTATGACTTTTATGAGGAGTACTTTATATTGGCCTCATAAAATCTGGACTGTCCCTTGCTTGCTACCAAGGATTTTTGTGATGATTAAAGGAGGGATAATATTTTAGGTATTTGGAACAGTGCCTGGCACACAGGTAGAACTTAGAACATGTTAACTATTATTATGAATGGCTTAAGAATGATTAACTTAGTAACCAGTGATATGACTTTTCCACAAGGAACCAGGTTTTATAGAAGTATCAGGGATTTCAGGCTTTGTTCAGGGAATTCTTGAGAACAAAAAGCAAATAAATGATTATGCCTATAGTGTTTAAAGTTTGTTGCTATGTCGTTAAATGTCTATTAGTTAAATGAGAGTGCTCATCTGGGCATGGCGGCATACACCAATGATGCCAACTACTTAGGAGACTGAGGCAGAAAGATTAAAAGTTTGAGGCCAGCCTGAGCAACTTATTGAGTCCCTGTATTAAAATAAAAAGTAGAAAAGTCCTTGGGATGTAGCTCAGTGGTGGAGCACTTGCTTAGAATATGTAAAACTCTGGGCTCAGTCTCCAGGATTGGAAGGTCAAAAATAATGCCACAATGAAACAAGCCAGCTCAAAGGACAAATTCAGACTGCTTGCTAAAAATGTTTCTTTTTAAGAAAAATTTTGTTAGTGTAAGTTAGAATATTGTCTAATATATTTTTCTTAATTGATTATTTTTCCTTCTATAGTCTGTGCTCTTGTCTTTCAGTAATCCTACATGTCTTTTGTATAGATTATTCATTTCCATGAACTTCTATTTCCTGCATGTTTGCTAGCTTTATAATCTCATAATTTATACAGTTTTGTTATCTAGAACTCTAGTACTAGAATTACTTCTTTATCTCAAAGATAACATTTATTAATTTACTAGAAATATTTTCCTCTTAAATTTTTGTAATAATTTCTTTTACTTACAATTGCTATATAAATTAAAATAATTGGATATTAAATTATTTTATTATTTTAACTACATTTTTGTTAAACTTTGATTTAATACATATATTTGTATGTGTGCTTCTGTCATGCACATGTGTGTAGTTGAAGGTTTTTTGTTATCTCGTTTTTCCGTAACACTTGTTTTCCATTACTTTCATGTGAGACATTTATATTTTCTGTATATAGGGATGGAGAAAATTAGCTAAGGCACTTATATTGGACTTTTCTACAGTTTTAAAGAAACATTTCTTCATTTTTTTTATTACTATAGACTATTGGCATCAGTGTCTTGAGGACACAGATTTACTTTTGGCAAAAAGGGTTTTTACACTTGATTCCACATCCCTACACCTAGACTTTCCCACTAGAATACAGTGTCTTATGAAATGCTGACATCCAATAATTCTGTACTACATCTCTCAAGGGCCATGTGCCATGAGTAGACTCTCTTCTATGGATGGCTGTATTATAACTGCAAAAGCTCTGAGGCCTTGGCTAAAGAATGTATTTTCCTGTAGCCTTCCACTTAGGTAAAGAGCAGACAGTGTTTTGCTCTTCAGAGTGGTCATTGTTAATGAGTTGTTGCAATGAGTAACCATGGATAATAATCTCAGATAGTCTTTGATGTACCATGTCTCCTGTTACAATAGTTTGTAGTCACCTCCACAATGAACCTGGGCTGGCTCTGTAGCCTACTTTGCCCAACAAATTGCAGTCAAGGGATGCTGTGTCAGTTAAAGTCCTAAAATTGAAGACACCCTGGCAACATTTGCTTTTGTGGTCTTGTAAATTCTGAGAGAAGTTACATAAAGGTAACATGGAGAAACCACAAGGCGGAGAGACCTTGAGACTAAATAGAAAGAAAAAGGTGCCAGTCATCTTGGTATTCTTAGCTCAGCATTTCAGCTGTCCATATCAATGTACCAGATGTATGAACGAGGCACCTAGAATATCCTATCACTCTTAGACCTTCAGATGATCGCAGCCCAATTTGGAATCCCATTGAGTAGGCAAATTGAGCAATTGAGCCAATCGGACCATAGAATAATGAACAATACTATGAAAATAAGAACAAAACAGGTTTTGTTTTAGGTACATTTTGAGTAATGTTTATTAATACAGCAATTTACCTTTATTTTGAAAAGTCACCAAAAATTTTGTGGGAAAAGCCTTATCTTCAGCTAAGTTTCTATTACTCTCCCTTTATCAGTCTCTTCCCAGGTCCTTTCTGTTTGCCAGAAATTCCTTTAAAAATATTTTAGTGGCATTCTTTCTATTTTTCCTGAAATATATAAGATTTATGTGTTTTCTTCAATTTTATTAGTACTCTGAAGGAAGGTAAGGTCACAAATGCTCTCAATTAACAATCACGGACTAGAAATCAATTATATAGGTTAGAAAATTGACAGTCTGGAAGTTTAAATATTTTAAACTTATATTTGATAACATCTGAGATTCATATGATTCCCAGATTATTGTAAATAGTACATGCAAGGGAAATAAAAGTAGAAAGATTATACATGAAAACCACAGTAAATTAATTACACAGTTAAAACACACATATATTTATATGGATGTGTATGTGTATATATATGTATATATACTAGAAGTCATACACCTAATTAGAGAAATGGCACACATCATGTTTAGTCACTGTTCCACTGTTCTTTTGTCATAACCAGACACGAGGGTCCAAACTGACTTCAAGGAAAAGAAAGACAAGTTAAGAAACATGCAAAATATCTGTTGAGTACTAACAAAAGAACCGCCTGATAAAATGACTCACTTGAGTCATCATGAAAAAGCTCTGCTGGTTGGATACAGGATCTAGCAGAATGAAGATAAAAGTTTTTTTTTTTCAAGAAACTTTGATATACCTTCAGTTTATTGGTTGATCTCTTAATTGTAACCTAGCATTCAATATTCAGATGGTAAGACTGGCTCAAGAAAAGTGTCACCTTTTAGGTCTTTTATGCACTTTTTCAAAGTACAGTATTTTGCCCAACGTTAGAAGTAGTCACATTCTTTATCTCCATGAATAAGTGAAGATGCAAAAGGTCCCAAAAATGATTATTATCCAAGTCAGCAAATGATATTGCATCTCATCCCACTCTTACTGTACATGATAATGTAGAAAGCCATGCATTTAGATGCCAGAGTTTCAGGGTGGAGTATAGTACCTGACTACATGATCCACAAGACTACCAAAATAAGAAATTCTCATTCTGTTAAGCCACAGCACAAAAGGTTTAGTCATTTACTTGGTCATCAAGAAAGCTCATACAGCCTTACTCTACCAAATTATGGGCATCTATTGGTTTAATATACCTCCATTACAAGAGTATTACTTTGCCTCTTGCTGTCACAATTTTTCAAGCATCTTCATGGATTTGCACAGATATTTTGAAACATATCAATTTTGTTCAAAACCTCTGTAGTGCTCTTTTCCAGGAGTGCTAAACAAACAACACACTAAATTCTGAAGTTCACTAAGAACTCAGCAGGAAGAATCAAATTTCCATGTGTAAAGTCTCTCGGGAACCTAAAAGTTCGACTGAGGAATGGAGGGAAATGCCATAGAATTTTTCAGTCCTAGGAAATTTTTTCTACAAACAAAAACCTCTGCAATGAATTTTCAGTTTTCTTTTATATATGTTAAGCTTAGAAGATGTAACTTTTATTTTTTATTTGATCCATTTAGGGTATCCCTTTAGAATATTTGAGCTTTAGTTATCCATTATTATCAGTTTTTAGTCTCAGTCAGAAATCTAAAGAATACTTTTATCATTTTGTTTTAAGTATTTGAGTAGGCAGTCAAACAGGGTTTATTTTCTTACAATGCTTATATAATTCTGATCTTATAGGAAGTACAATACATTCTAAAGCATCTTTTTAATTTTTTCTTTCTTGTATTCTTTCTAATTCTCTTTCCTTAACATTTTATATTAAACAGAAAAATTAGAATAACAATGAAACACTGTTTTAAAACAGGCTAGTAAGAGGCCTTTCCTTATTTTTCCCAAAACTCAGCCTGATATATGGGCAGCAGGTAACTAGTTTGGAGTTTGCAGTTATGGGAACAAGTCCAGCTCTATTTCCCACATGTCAAACCCTGGTCATTACTCAGTAACTGCTATGAAACGACTTCCAAAGTCTACACAAAAAGAAAATCAGCTACAGATCCTGATTCTAATCTAAAGTCAATGAGAAAATGAGTTTTAGACATAGAGAATAGGATAGTATTTAAAAAATAAAAAATGATTTAATAGGTAAAAAGTGCAATGTTTTTTTCTTAAGCAAGCCTCCTACCTAAATTCTGAATTTTGGTGTACATTGTAAGAAATTGGTATTTATAATTTAAGAGATCACTCAAAAACCATCTAGATTCCTTGGTAATGAATTATTTTATCTGTTGATTAAATATATATCACAAGAACATCAGTCTGTACACTGATAAAAAGGTTAAGGAAATTTTATGTCATTATATTAACACAAAATAATGGCCTAAAAATTTGTATGGCATTATCCTCAAAACATATGATTGTTGTGTTACATGAATAAAAGAGGATTTGCAGATATGATTAAGATTCAGGACAGAGATGTGGAGATTATTCTGGGTAGGCCAAATTTAAACAGAAGAATACTTAAAAGTGGAAGAGAAAGGTAAAAGGGGTGGTGAGAGATGACAATGTGAAGGACTCAGCTCCCTATTGAAGGTTCTGAAATATTGGAGTGTGCAAAGATTAGAGAAAGTTCTCTGGAATCAAAAGGAGACTCTTTGCTGATGTTATGGTTTAGTTTGGGTGGCCACCAAAGCCTGGTGCAGTCATGGAGGCAGCTCAATCTGGTATTTGTGATTGGTTTGTTATCTAGCGCTGGGATTGGCAGTGTGAGTGCTGCACACCACACCCCGGGGTGGGTAGACAGCATATTATATAAGGGATGGAAGGAGGCATGCTTTTCCCCTTTTTTGCCCTTTTTGCTCTTGTTGCTTGGGGCCAACATGAATGGTTGCCCCTTAGCCATGCCACCCTGCCTTGGAGCCAGCTGAGAATGGACTGAAACCTCCAAAAACTATAAGCTAAATAAACATTTCCTTCCTTCATTTTGAGCATCAGATATTTTGTCTCAGCAAGGATATAAAAAGTAAGCAAGACAGCTGTAACCACATGCTAATGGAGACCTCCTGGTGGACCTAAATTCTGCTGACACTTAAATTAGTAAGGAAAGTAAGGGCTCCCAGAAAGTAATACAACCCTGGCATCACTTTTATTATTGATTGATTGATTTTTGGCACTGGTGATCAAACTCATGGCCTTGTATATGCCAAGCACTGAGCTACATACCCAGCCCTTTTATTTTAATCTAGTGAGACCTGCATTGAATTTTTGCCTTCAGAACTATAAGATAATGAATTAATATGTATTTGTAATATGTTACAGTAGATATAGTAAACTAATATAATGACCATAAAGTAATAGTGGCTACTGCCCGACATGGCAACATAAACATACTCATTAATAGGTAATCTCAAGGAAGTATCTTGACTTATGCCTTATGCCGAGTAACTACATTAAAGATAACCATACACACTATAATAACTATTGTTATCCTCATTATTTGGTTATGAAGGTTTGTTTTATTTTTTCATAAAATAAAATGGAGCAAAACAAAAAAAAATTAAATTAAAAAAGCAGTTAATCTCAATGATATATCTCACTGATGCCTCCTTCCTGCAGGAATTCTTGCCAGATGATTAGATCTGTGGTGTCTCCCATCCACAGTAATTGATCTGCTTTGCTCCTCTGATAATTGGTTCTCCACAGTGGAGGCCACTGTGGGCAACTGCAGTATTCAACTGTCATCCCTTCTGGTGCATTGTATAAGTAGTCCAATTTGTTGCTGGTGTATTGATTGGGTAACCTATTCAATATAGCTTGATGTCATATCTGTTGATTAATGACTGTGAACCCCTGAGTAATTAAACTCATCATTTGAGCCTCAATTTTTCTTTTGTTAAAAGATAATTTCATACTTCCTCCATGAGGAATATATAAGGATTTACTAAGATGGTGTATTGTGAAGTGCTTACAAAATGCCTACATTTGATGCTGAATTCTGTTTCGTTCTTTTCATTCATTTATCCAAAAATATTTAATGAACATTTACTGTATGCTGAATATTCCACTAAGTACTTAAAATATTTTAGTATACAAAAGACAAACATTTCTTTCCTACTGAGATTTATATTCTAGCGTAAGTTCTATTGGTTGCTCTGTGACATCCTATACTGTCTAACAAAAGTAATATGGAGCACTGCACAGAGGCATGTATACATTTACTGATTCTGTTTAATCATGTTTCTCTTCAGAGAATTCTCTTCAGAATTGTTTGTTCTCTATAGTACTCCCTCATATGTTGCATTGAAAAATTATTCACTCCTTCAATTCAATAATTTAAAGTAAAAATATGTAAAACTAAAGGGAACAATAAAAGTAATAACCTTGCATATTGGGTGACCCACAAGTCTATAAGAACATGGCATTTAAACAAGAGAAACATTTTTAAAAGGTGGAATTTGTATTGATTGATTAAAAAAATCAGTGAAATCAAAACCAAACTAGGAAACCCTCAGTAAAATTATCAGAAGAACATCAAAAAATGTCTTAACCATAAAAATACCTCAGATGAATATTCTTAGGGGAGAACCAATTTTGGGATGGGATATCCAAGATCATTGTTTGCTACATTTGGTAACAATTTCAAAATGAAGTTTTCAAAATGAACATATGGCTTTATTCCAGTAGTGTTACCATTAGCTATGCAGCAAAAATAAGTTTTGTTTGCTTTTAAGGGACAATTATGTTTTTATTTACCTTATTCAATTTTAATGGATTATTTTAGCCATGAATTTTATAAAAGAAAAAGGGTAAGCTAATTTTATACTGTAAAATGAACACTTTAGCTTATAAAGTTAACATTTTAAATTGTAAAATTAACATTTTAAGAGTAAACAATGTTTCTCTCAGGCAAATGATGGTTTGCATTGTTTTCATCTTTTGTTATTCAAACTCAGCACATAGAAAAATTACTTTCTGTTGAATATTTCATACTTTAGCATTTTCTATCTTGAATGTTTCCTTCAGTCAATTGAATTTTTTTTCTATTTGAATGTCTGCTGACTCTATTAAAACTTGGTGCCTGCAAACACCATCATCTTCCATAGGTTTAGCATTTCCTCTGAACAAGGCCTTTTAAGCAATTGAGGAAACCTCCAAGTAAATACAAATTTCCAAAAATTTTGTACATGCCAATATGTTTGGCATATATCAATTGTAACATGAGTATGCTATGTAAACAATTTAACTCATCCATCATTTGCCACTGTTCGTTTCTTCTTCATCTTCATCCTCTCACCCAATTCTTCTTCTAGTAAGGGTGTTACAGTCAAGTGGGCCAAAATTAGTTCGGGTTCTAGTGTACATTAAAGAAAGAATTGCCAAGTGTATACCTGGTAGTAATGGTAGGTAAGTACCTTTGTTTGTTGAAGATCACAGGATGGTAGTAGCAGGAACAGGCACCAAGGGCAAAGGGTAAAAGGAAGACAAGGAGCCCTTGATAACTCAGGCTTCCAGGATTTAAAGGCTTAGAGCGCTGCAACTCCAGATGCCTTCCATTCCATCTCTCATTGGTGTCAGTGCAGCTGAATAAAGGGAAGGGAGTGGCTCATTCAGCTTCTCCATTTCTAACTGTACCAAGGGCACCTAAAATCACTTTCTTAACAAATTTTCAGTGTACGACACAATATTATTAACTAGAGTTCATGCTGTACATTAGATTTCTAGACTTATTTGTTCTTAGAGAAGTCAACATTTGTAGCTGAGAATGAATCCATACAAATCTGATTTGGTGTTCATTTCTACAAGCTGCCCAATTTTCTAGCAATGGCAAATAGTTTATGAGGTAAACTTCAGTCTAATTTGGGCTGCCACTAAAATGTCTTAGAGGGCTCAAACTTTTCCTTTCAGTTGCAAATGAAAGAAGTAAATTTGGCCAAGCAAAAAACTTTTAGGGAGATGGGAAGTGGAAGGAGGAGGACAGCCTGCTAAGACAGACTGGAATAGTTGTTTGGGGTGTAAAAATTTGTTTCTCAGAAGTGGAAGCAAATTTACAAAACATTAGAAGGCAAATGTGCCAATGAAGTAGCAAAAAGGCATAGCTGTAGTCAAGGACTTCTGCAGAATGCTGGTTGGTCACCTTAGGTCACTGCCCAGTTAGTTTGACCCCTGCTTGAACAGTCAGATACTGTATAGAGAGCCGTTTGCCTCGGTTTCTCCTAGCATCAAAATAGATCCCTTTCCACACAATCTCTTTCAGTTTGGGCAGAGTGTCATGCTCTTTGCATATCTTCTTTCAGGACTTTCCTCTCCTGTTAGCCTAAATAAAACTCTGTAGGGGTCGGGGTAGAGGACAGGGTTGAAGGAGTATTTTTGCAGTGAGCTTCCCAGTGAAAAGAAAGCACATGACACCAGTGACAACAGCAGTGTCCTTATTATTCGGACCTGTATATATTGGCTGTTATCAAGCTTACATACTTGCGTACTGTTGTAACTTCGTAGCACATATGTGGTTTTCTATGCTAAGTCATCCTTAAACAAAAACAAAAGTGTATCCTGATATGCACCTTAGATAAACAGTGGGGTCATGTCCTTATTGGTCTTTAAACATACCAGGCTTTGAAGCAATCTGCTGTGGTTCTCCACAAGCTGCCTCATCCTTAGATCTCAACATCAGTGTCTCTTCCTCCAGAAAGATGCTGATCAATTGCCCCATCTATGCAAGGTACCATTCCTCTACCATGTTTTTTTTAGTACTGGGGACCCTTTTTATAGCACATATCATACTTGAATTTTTGGTTTAGCTGTATATGCTGCCTTGTGTACTCTTAAGTTCTCTAGGACAGCATCGACCATTGTTGCAAGTAAAGCCCAAGTGCTTAACTTGTAATATTGTACAAAATGTATTTGTAGAATGATTGAATTAAACTTGGGAGCAAAGTAAACTACTTAGATCAATGTGTGAACAGAGGCAGTGCTTCCTCAATATCCTTTCAGATCTCCTTTATCATTTCTGTGTATTGACATTTTCATAATTCATTCCGTCAACTCAGATAGTTTTATATTTCACCATTACTTCATAGAGTTTCAATAAAAATAATAAGTAATCTGTGATTAGGTAAAAATGAAACAAGCCAGCAGAAATAGTTTATAAGTAGTTTTATAGCTACCTAAAAGTCAGAATTATATCAAAGATAAGCTTCAAAAATAATGCTCCCCAACTACATGAATTGGAAATATAAATCTCAACATATGGTGGCTGCAGATTTTGGAATTGAGATTTAGTATATAAAAATCACTGAAGCTTTTTATGATTTCACTCAATAAAAATATCTTTGAACATCAAATTTGCATAACAAACTTATACATCAAAAATAAATAATATTGTAAAATTAAATTTCTCTTACAAACTGCAGCCTTAACCTGAAAAATTTATTACCAGTTGAATAAAAGTTCACAGAATATTTTTTTCTAATCAAAATAACTCCTCCTTTTGATTCTAAAGCAATGAAATGAAATGGCTAAAATCATGTTATTTTATGATAACAATTTTACAGCTGCTAAGACTAGACATTTTTAACCTCCCATATCTATTATAAACGACACTGAAATTATCATTCTTAGGTTGAGAAAGAGGGTGAAATATTTGTCACAATATAGTCTCTCCACCCCACCATCCTGAGAAGAATGCTATGACTAAAATTAGAGAGTGCATGCAGCATTACTTAATTTCAGTCTTTTGCAGGAGGAGGAGAGAATAGGGCCTGAGGAGATAAATAGAGTTCAGAACAAAGAGAAGCTAGTCAGTTCATGCTAGTCTCTTAACACCCTGGGTGGTAAGCCCACAGTCATCCAAGAAACAGATGCTGGGCTTCAAACTCATTTTAGGGGTGTTGTTGAACTGCATTAAAGCTTGTATTTTGTTTTTCTCATGAAGGAAAAATAAAACCATGTTTCATTTATCAAACACAATGTTTCACTTCTCAGAGATTTTTTTTCCTGAGGTTTTGTTTTAATTTCACATTCTCTAATATGTTCAAATACCCTTAAAAATGGTATCAACCCAATTTTACACCACTGAATTAATTTACACTCACAGGAATTATCTCAGGAGTATAACAAGATAACATCTCAAAATGTTTGAGTTTTCCTTTTTAATCATCATAGTGTGTAAATCATCCACTTAAAGCTTTAATGTATTTCTCTTGTTTTAAAGACTAATCTTGGATTAGAGAAAAATAAACATGTAAAGTAAGCAAATTAAATTAGCGACAAAAGTACAAGAAGATATTTAATTGCCCTTGAAGAGAATAGATTGAGATGCTTTCATATTGCACAGTCATATCTTACATTTTTTTTTATTATTTTAACTTTCAAAAACTAGGCCAATACACTGGTTTGGTATCACAATTAATTGGACAATGAAAGTTATGCTGCATCAAGTGTTTCTACTGGAAACTACTGTAATTAGGAGACTCTTATTTTTCACAAAATTGTGAATTATTGGTCATGCTAAGAAAATTAAACAACTTATCATGATTATCACAATTTCATTGAATAAGCACTTACTCATACACTTAAGTACTTTAAATACAGAACTATATTGTGAATTAAAATGCGACTATATTTATATAGATACTGTAGTGCAGATAATTGAGATTTATATTGTCATGGGTATAATAATAAGTTTTATAAACCAGTTTTCTTTGAGCATTTATTGTTCCCCCCTTTTCTTTCCTAGGTAAAGATAGTATTATTTCATATGTGCTGATTTATTTTCAGATTCTTTGCGTTTTCTTTTGGATGGCTTATGAAATCTTACATATGACTTTTTATCCAACTTTTTAACTTGAAACTTATTTAATATTAGTAGGGTATTTTGTAAACTTTACATCAAATAATGACTTCCTCGTATGAAAGGTGTGCTGATGGAAAATAAAGTCAAAACAAATCAATTTGTATGTATTATTCAATTTTTTATAAATGATATAGTTGTTTAAAGAAAAATAATATTAAGGTGATAAAAATGTGAAGAAACTGCAGTAGTGCAGAGTCTCACTGTTAAGATCTTCAAGTCAGCCTGTATTGAAAATTACTAATACTATTATTATTATTATTACTATTATTTTGGTACTGTGGATCAAACTCACAACCTCGCACCCGCCAAGCAGGTTCTTATGCCTCCGAGCTAAATCCCTAGCCCTATTTTTTTGAGACAAGGTCTCACTATGCAGTTCAGGCTGGCCTTGAACTCACTTTGTAGCCCAGGCTGGTCTTGAACTCACAATGATCCTCCTACCTCAGCCTCCTGAGTGCTGGGATTAAAGTATAATGAAAATTATTAACCTGGGTGTAGATCTATTTACCTGATCAACATTTATTGAATTATATATGAAAAATTATATGAAGAAACTTTCAAAAATATTTTTTAATTTGTCCAACCTTTATAAAACACTGAATAAAAAAGTAAGGGGGTTCGCCACTATTTTTTAGTACAGTGTTTCCTGCTTTTTTCTCTTCTACAACATCATAATGAAAAGTCATGCTTTCAGATGTTTTAGCACAGTGAATATAAGAGAAATAGCAAAAGAACTTAGAGTTCTATAGAGATTTTCAAGAAACAATATTAATTATTTTATGCATAAAAGTACAAGTAAGTATAGCTTATATTCAGATAAAATCAAGAAAACAAAATATATTTGCATATGTTGTTATAGTATTGGAATATGAGGTGCTGAGCTCATAAGAAATAAATGTAGTTAAAGGGACAATTAGTGTATCTCAAAACTAAACTAAAACTGTCAGAGGATTAGCTAAAATAGTCTATTTGTGAGCCTCTCCAGGTGTCAGTTTTACCAGTGTGTTCCAAATACTGTGAATAGGTGTCAGTAATTCATATTCTCACTCAGTCTTAAATAGTACTCAAGTAGTACTTTTAAATAGACATAGGCACAAAGAAGCCAGTTGACCCTTTTCTTTTTTTAAATATCCAGTTTTGGCCAAAGTGTGCATATATATGTGTTTGAGGGAGACAGTAGGTATGTCTGTGTGTGATCATTGCATTTTGGTGTTTCAATTTAATTATTAGGCTCATTTCTCTTTCTTTTGATGAGACAGATATGATACACTTTCCAAAAATTCTTTACATATTTCCATATTTAACCCTGTGGATGTTGTGAATCAGATGTTACAGTTTAACAATATATAAGAAAAGTTTGATTTGTGTCTCTCAAATCTGTGATCTCTGAAGGTTAATATCTGCTGGACTCAGTTTTAAGAACACCTTGTTAATTAAACAAATAAATGCTTTATTATTTTAGAACATTGTGTATAATTAATGAATGCATATATAGTATGTAAAATCATTATATGTTACATGTATATTATATAAAAGTTTTTTTTCTCTCTAATTCACAAGACAAGCAAGTACTCTATCACTTGAGTCGTAAGGCAAGAAAGAGAGGCAGGATTAAAACAAAAACAAAACAAAAAGATCCTAATGATGTATTGGTCTAGTCAGTTTTCCATCATTGTTACAAAACACTTAAAATCATCTTAAGGAAGCAAAAGTTTGTTAAAGGTCACATTTAAGAAGTTTAAATCCATGGTCAAGTGTCTCCATTGCTTTAACCCTGAGGCGAGGCAAGACTTCATGATAGTGGGAATATATAGCAGAGGAAAGGGTCACTTCACTGTGGTTGGGAAGGACAGAGAGAAAGAGAGAGACAGAGATACAGATAGAGACAGACACAGAGACAGAGAGAGAGAGAGAGAGACTCACTGAGGACAGAAGAAAAGATAACCTTCAAAATCATGCTCCCTGTTCCGCCAAGTAGACACTACCTCCTGAATTTCTATCATCTCTCAATGGTGCCATAATCTGGATACCAAACCTTTTAGCACATAGTCTTTAGGGGACTCTTAAAATACAGACTATGACATGCCAATTGGTGGGTAACATGACAATTTTCCCAACCTAGAAGTCTCATAATTTGTAATTAGGACATAGTGTATCTGTCAAGCAAATAAGACAAGTCAAATTTAAAATTCTGATAAAGAAATTTTTACCTTATCAGCTACAGCTTGATACTTTTGTGAGTGTCAATAAATTGGTATCAAATACCAGTGAGGAGTTAAAAACAGATGGTCCTGGATGAGGGATATAGCTCAGTGGCACAGTGCCTGCCTGGCAAGCATGAGGTTCTGAGTTCGATTTCCAGTACCAAAAAAAGGAAAAAAAAAAGTGATTCCTAAAAATAGATGAACCATCTGCAGATGTTCCTTCCTGGAAGAAAAATTTGCTGGTTTAATAACTGTGCTTTCGTTATGCATGGTATCAAACTGAGTTGGAAAGCAGATCCTGCTGTCTCTGAATTTAGGGTCAGTTTAAGGAAGGGGCGCTTTAAAGCACAATGCTATTTTATTTTGTTTGAATTCATTGTGTGTGAGGATATGGACAACTATTTCAAAGAAAATAAGAGGCATTATGGTAACCACTGTTGATTTCCTGTTGTCTTTGAAATCCTGTGTTGCTTTCATTGTTTTGTTCTGATCTCTTTTGCTCTGTTTTGTTTTGTTTTGTTTTATTCTCTTTAAAATAGAATAAAAAAGCACAATGCCTTACATGGGTTTGGGTGGAATGATCTAGATGTTACTGCCTCTTCTCTGACCCAGAGCCTCAAAATCTTTCTAGATCACAATTCATCACTTGAAGTTTGCTTTGTGATTTCCACAAATGGTGTGTTTTCACTTTGTGGATTCTTTGGGGAGATAAAAAAGACTCTGACCTTCTTACACCACCTGCTTCAGCATTTACAGAGGTTTATGCCATGATTCAACTAAATTTTTCTAGCACTGTGTGGCAGACATTTCAGCCAAAAAAAGCATAATTCAATATTGCTGTGAAATTAGGGGTTCTTGAAGAACCTGGGATGAACAATTTAAACTAGGAAAGTACTGTAATCTGGGGAAATACCTATGTATTACTCATTCTAAATTTACAGCTAGGAAAGCAACAAGTTTTGAACTAAATAAGAGGAGATCTGAATCTCACTCTTGGTTATTAGTAGGTCTGTGGCTTTTGGCAATTTACATAACTTTCTGAAAACTCAGCTTCTTCATTTGTAGCCAGGAGGCAACAGTGTAAATTGTGAATATTGGAGAAGATTAAATAAAGTAATTTCATAAAGAAAATTCTGGTATGTATTAGGATTAAGAAGATGGTATCATTATTAGTGAAATAGAATGCAAGTAATTTATTTTAAATTGATAATTAACTTTATAAGATCTTATAAATAAATGAATCTGATGCTGGGAAAACAAAAGGTAGGTGGATAGAGGGGGACTAAGAAGGGAATTGAGATGTGTTGTGTACCTGTACCAACTCCTTACTGTGAATATAGTCATTATGTTTTGCAAAAATATACTAATACAAGTTTAAAAAAAAGAAAATAATTCTCATACCATAGTACTTTGAACCTCCTTCTTGTCACTCTTTCCTCCTTTAGCATGTCCCCAATAACTGTAGCATAGACCATGATTCATAACATAAGACATTTTTTTTTCCACAGAAGTTTTCCATTCAGTGGAGGATATGCAGCGATCAGTAACACTTAGTGGTGGAAAAGAATTCATTTCTCAGAATGGATTTTCAAATAATGTGAAATGCTAGAAGATCTATTTCTAGTTGTACCACCACCCAGCATTGACTTTGTATATACTAAATCCTCAAAAAACTAACCAATGCTCGATGCTCACATTTCTAGGAACCCATGGACCCATTTAATGTAATACTTCGCTAGCAGATAGCAGCAACCTCTTGTTTTTCACACTATTTTTCATTATTCTCTTATTCTATGCGAGCAATGAGAATAAAAGTCTTATTCTATCATCATGTTGTTTTAAAACAATTTTCAAATTTTAATTTTATTTCCATTTTATCTCTTCATTACATCATTTATTACAATAATATAAAATAAAATGAATCACTTGATGTTATTACTCATTGTGAATAGTAAAAACATATGAAATCTGGGTATAAGACTAAATTCACACAGATTGTGCACATTGAAATTTTACATAAATTAAATTTAAAAATAAAATCATTTAGTGCCACTGAAATGTTATATATTACAAAATTGCTAATATTCACTGCCCCCTGCTGTTTGAAGTTATTTATTTGCTATGAAATGCTTTAATGATTTTCTTTAATATTGGTTAAACTTTAAGTCATACGTAATTTTACTTATAGCTGTACCCAGAGACAACTACTCAGTTGTGCTTTCTTTAGTAAAAGGCGAAAGATTTATATGATCTGAAGAGAAACCAAAGTATCATTTGTGCTTTCTTACAGTTTGCCTGATCTGTGCATGAGTAATGCAATTTTGTTTATTTTTCTCTTCCCAAATGAGTCGTCTAATCTTACATTGTGAAATCTTTATTCATGCCCTTTCCTCTGGTATGCTTTCTTTCCAGTTTTGGGCCTCCTCTAGCGAGATTTCCCTGGTACAGCCAGATGGAGTTAAATGTTTCTCTCATGTACTTTCCCACCATTTAGTGCTTATTTGCATTATGTTTTTCATACTCTTTTTGAGTGTCTCTGCCTATTTATCTCCCCAATTCTAAGCACTCTGAAAATAGAAACCGTTTTACCTGCTAATGTCTCCTCAAGGTCTAGCAGAGCCTCTGGGCTATCAGCAATGCTTAAGAAATATTTGATTCCTGAATAAATGTGCAAATAAAGGCCATTGTAGAATCACAAAATCTTAACCGTTGAAGAGGTCCAGGCTCCCTGTCCAACTATAAATCATATACACTGTAACAGTTTTGGTAGTGAGATACGTAATCTCTATTGCAACTATTATAGTGCTTTTGACTTATTCTGGAGCTCTTATTTCTAAAAAATTCAGGCTGTTAAGAGAGTCATTTCATTATGCTAATCCAAAGTCCATTTTGAAGCTATTCTCTTTTATGCCTTCTGCTAAAAATGTAAATATTACTTTGTATCTATTAAAATCTTTGTCAGATCAACACAGAGTAATTAAGTCCTGATAGTGTATCTTACTTTAGACTCAACTTTCATTTTAATAGTTTGTACCCTAAGTCAATTTTTCTGTGGTTTGAACCCTAGCCCTTAAATTCATAAAAGACCTTTCATAAAAGACCTAGGTAATGAAAGCCCCAGAAATTATAAGAATCAAATTAATCCAGAATTTGTTCAAATCTCTTGTGTCTAAATTTTTTTAAAGAAGATGACGTAAAGCTAGAAGGCAGCCTACCAGTGAAGAAAAAGGGATCAGAGGGAGGGGGAAGGCAGGGGAGAAAGGAGTAATGGGGGCATGAAAATGGTCAAAGTATTTTATACTCACATAGAAATGTGAGGGAGAAGGGAAGGGGAAATGAAGTAATGGGAACTGAAAATGATCAAAGTATGTTACATGCTTGCATGAATACACCAAAATGAAATCTACTATTCTGCATAATTGATATTCACTAATAAAAATACTGTGTCTGTTTTCTTGGGTAGAGAAATGCGTAATCATGAACATGAGAAAAATCAGCCATATCACCATTTAACAGGAACCAGAGAAAATCTTTTGGAGTTGAATAAAGGTCAACATAAATAGTCTCAGGTAGGAAAACAGGATGGTGGTCAAAAACTGGCAAAAAAAGAAAACGTGCCTAAGAAATACAGTTCTCAGAAAAGACCGATAAAGGGGAAAGAAACTCCTGATGTACTAGATGTCTGGTATGAATTCGTGTTCTCTAAAATCAAAGAATGAATTTTCAGAACAACAAAGATTAAAAGCAGAATATATTTATTGGGAGAAAGAAAGCTTCTGTCTGAGAGAGAGACAGAAGGGGTCTCACGTGTGTTACCAAAGACTGTCTTTCTAGGGACTTGTACAGAGCAAAACCACGAAGTGAGGCAGGTCTAAGGTGAGGAAAACATGAGAACTTGCAAGGTGGGCATGAGGTGGGACAGAACTTTGCTCAGGTAAAGTTGATTAAATCTGGGGTGAATGGGGAAGTGAGTCACTTAGCAAGCAGGCATGCATAAAGAGCAGTGACTCTTCCTGTAGGGGTTTCGATTAGTGAGTCCTGATTTCCTCGGGCAATAGAGACTTAGGAAGTATGTGAGTACATTTGTTTTATCTTTTATCTTGAGGTATAACCCACAATGGAGGTCTCCCCTACAGTTGCAAGGTATCTGGTCTTCTGCACTGGCTCCTTCCAGGGACCAGCCCTGACTGACTGCCTAGAATATTTCCATCTAATTCAGTTGCCTGTAACAAGACCACTTACTTCTTTTGAAGGTTTATGAGCTATCTTCCATCTTGAGGAATTTTATTCTTATAATGTAATGTATATAATCTCATCTCTCTAAATTTCCCATAAAAAATATGCATGTGCTAAATCAAGTTTTGACATTAGCTTGTGTTAGTATAATGTAGTCTGTTTTGGATTCCATTTACTCCCCAGTTTCAGTTGTTTGTTTATAATCAAAATATGACCCATACATAACACACACTTGGAATTTCTTTGTCAATATACTTAACTATGTCATCTTATATATTGCAATCCAAATCTTAAGGATATGCATTCCTGTCAGTTTTACCAATATCAAGGAAATACAAACATTTTCCTCTAGTAATTGAGAAACATAAAAATTAAACTAAATAAGGCTTACAGACAGGTTCCCAAAATATATATGAAATATAGAGCACTTAATAAATGTTTAATAACAGGCGCAAGCAATTACAATGTAACAGAATAAATAGAGTTTATGGCTTTGTTTTGTTTTGTTTTGTTTTGTTTTGTTTTGTTTTGTTTTTTGGTATGGGGGATCCAGCTCACAACCTTGCGCCTGCCAGCCAGGCGCTTAAAACACTGAGCTAAACCCCCAGCGCTATTTTTTTGAGACAGGGTCTCACTATGCAGTTCAGGCTGGCCTTGAACCCCCTTTGTAGCCCAGGCTGGTCTTGAACTCACTATGATACTCCTGCCTCAGCCTTCCAAGTGCTGGGATTAAAGGTGTGCGCCACCACGCCCAACTTTTTATGGCAGAATGTCAGTTTGATGAGCTATATTCTTTATAGACTTTTTGGATTATTTTATTTTCATAAACTTAATCTTTGAATAAAACTCAAACTATTTCAGAAGACTATTGAGTTAATCTATTCAATGAGTCACACTGCATTAATTTTACTATTCTGGCAAACATTTTTATTGATATTTCAAATCTATAAACACATTAGCAGTAGTTTTTTTTTTTTTTTTTACTGGACTAAATGATTCCATAGCTAATGAGGTTTACATCTTAAACTACAACAGGTTTTAGCATTCAAAAGGCTAATATTTCCACAGATGATAAAGACAACATATGGGTGAAAAGATGTGTGTTCTTGTTTGACTCTCAAAAATATTTTTACATATTTTGGAAGCAGGAGTTGAAATGACTCATTTTGCTTCTTAATGAGTTAGACCCTGAATATCCAATGGAAATTAAAATGCTTTAGAATAATTCCAAATACTTTGTAAGGCACTAAAATAAGCAAACTAGAATTATTTCTTGTATCTTAGCAATTATGTAGTGGAAAGTGTTTTGCAATTGCAAAATTGTAGTTGGCCTAAACTGTAAGCATAAATCAAAAATTTACTGATATTTAAGACATAATTAAGGTGGTTGTGTGCTTAGTGAAGAAATAAAATAAGGTAAAAATCCATGAAGCATGGTGGAATCATGCTTTTGGCATGAATCTCTTTTTATATCCGGTGACATATTATTGTGAGCTTTCTTTACTTAGTTCAACCTGACTCCTTACCAACAAACAACATGTAATTGGAATGTTCATAGATTGATACTGGATGAGCTTAATAAAGGGTTCTACTTCTGCACATCTCTGGAATTAAAACAAAAGGCACCAAGCCTATAATTAACATCCGGAGATAACATATAATTTTCCAGAGCCCAATAGCAGTTTTTATCTTACTCTTTTGTGCTTCATATATTGGCCTATTTGCTGTAGATTCTACCCTGGGAAAGCTGAAAGCTTGTACGTGCTGAATTGGGATGTCATTTTCTGTGACCTCTGAGTGTTAGTGATAAAAGCTGTACTGTTGGGGAAACATAGGCACCATTTTGCCTTTTTTACCATTAGAGATGTTGTCATTGCTTCTCACAACAGAAATGCCTGTGGGTTGCACCATAGCCGAGACACAGTTTGTCAGACATCGTTAATCAGCAAACGTATCAGAGAGTATAGTCACACTTAGAGTATCTTTTCCAGCACTGCAAATCACACATTATTTAGTAAAATACTCTGCCAAAGACATCATCGATATAATCTGATGGAGTAAAAGAACAATACTTTATAAATCAAGGGAACGAGCAATAAAATTTTAAATGTATTTTTGGCAGCCTACTATACATTGTAATTAGTATGTGCAGTTTTCTTTTAAAATGGAGAAATATCAAATAATTGAAATGATCTCATTGAATTTAATAAACTCAAACTTAATAGCATAAAAGCATCTACTGGGAGCAAAAAGCATAAGCCACAATATCATAAGAGTTAAAAACCAATACTTATTTCTACTATTTGAGAATAGGTTAGGTAAAAATGCACATGTATAGGAATATATCCAGATATATCATCTAGAAAAATTTTTGATACTTAAATTTTAAAAATTTGCACAAAAATTATATAAAATAAGCTTTCATCATTCCATCGCAACTGTTGAGCAAAGTCCTATAAAGTTTCTGGATTTTGAGCTTCATTTCATACTTGCTTTTTAAATTTCAAATGCTGTCTATGATAGTGTACAGTAAGGAAGATGGGTCCTCTATTCTTTTACTTTATATATTTGTTTCTGTGATAGTACTCTATTGTTCATTAGTATAACTTCAGATTTTATTTTTGAAATCAGGTCTTATGATAATTCAACTTTATTCTTTTTGCTCAAGATTTCTTTGGTCATTCTGGGTCTTTTGTGGTTCCATAAAATTTTAGGGGTTTATTTTTTAGTTCTGTGAAAAAATGTTATTGGAATTTTGATAGACATTACATTGAATCTGTAGGTCACTTTGGATATCATTGACATTTTAGCAATGTTTAATTTTTCCAATTCATGAACACAAGGCATACTTTTATTTGTGTCTCCTTTGATTTCTTCTATCAATGTTTTATAGTTTTTAGTGCGCAGGTGTTTCACTTCTTTTCTTAAATTTATCATTAAGCATTTTTTAGCCATTAAAAGGAGATTGTTTCCTTGATAACCTTTTTCAGATAGTTTGTTTTTACTACACAGAATAATACTGACTTTTGTAGTTCGCTTTGTACTTCATAAATTTACTGTTTGTTCTAACAGGTGTTTTTGGTAGTTTTAGAATTTTCCGTGTGTAAGATCATGTTTGCAGACAAACAGTTTAACTTCTCTTATGTTTTTAAAACTGTTATTTCTTTCTCCTATCTAACTTCTCTGGCAAATACTACCATTATTATGTTAAACAGAAGTGGCTCCAGTAGGCGTCTGTCTTCTTCCAGATCTTGGAGAAAAATTTTAAAAAGTTTTCACCATTGAGCATGTTAGCAGTGACTGTTGATTATGTTGATGCACTGTTACTTCAATACTTAATTGCTGAGAGTTTTTACCATGAAAAAATGCTAAACTGTGCCAAATACTTTGTATATATATATATATATATATATATATATAGAGAGAGAGAGAGAGAGAGAGAGAGAGAGAGAGAGAGACAGAGAGAATGGTACATTTTTTGTCCTTCATTTTGATATGATACGTTGTCACATGTTGGATTATCTTTTAATTCAAAGTATAAATCCCAGTTGAACATGGCAAATGATCTTTTGTTATATACTATTGAATTGTGTTTTTTGTATTTGATAAAAGGTTAATATCCAAAATTTGTAACGAGTTTGAATACCTGAAAGGCAAGAAAATAAAGATGGAATTTTAAAAAGTACAAAAAACTTGAATAGATATTTCTTAAAAGAAGACATAAAATGGTTAACAGTATGTAAATAATGTTTACTATCACTAATTATCATGAAAATGAAAATTAAGACCAAAAGGAGCTATCGTGTCACATGTATTAGAGTGACTTTTATTAAAAAAAAAAGAGATAATGAGTCAAATATAGAGAAAAGAAAACTCTTGCACAGGGTTGATGGGAATGTAAATTGTTTCAGACATTACCGAAAAGAGTAGGGACATTTCTCAGTAAAATTAAAAAGAGATATGCCATATGATATAGCAATTTTGCTTCTGGGTGTATATCCAAAGAAATGAAACCACTGTTTCAAAAAGATGTCAGCACTTCTATGTTCATTGCATTATTCAAAAACGCCAAGGTATGGAGTCAACGCAGCCTAAGTGTCCATCAGTGAATGAATGGATAAAGAAAATATGGTATACATATGTATTGGACTCTTATTTAACTTTAAAAAAAGAAGACTGAATTTTTCTATTTGTGGAGGCCTGGACGAATGCAGAGTACCTTATGTTGGATAAAATAAACCACACACAGACAACACACTTTTATAGTCAAGAAAAACAGCAATTTAAAATTATTAAACAAATGAGAATGCAAGAGAAAAAATTTAGCTCATTTATTTAAATCCTCTTCTTGTGAAGCATAATAAAATCATGCTGATTTTGAGTGAACAGTTTTATGAATTACCAACTTCTTTACTAGATTTCTGGAAGTCTGTATTTGGTGTGGTGGTATGATTTCAATGTTTGTCAGTTCCTTAGATATCTATGTTCTGGAGTGTCTGTCACAGTTTTTCACAACAGTCCCTTTTTGTTGAGGATAAAATACTCTAGCCTATAACTGAACATAAGCATTTCAAGGAGAACATCAGAGTAAAATAAAACTGTGAATGACAAAGATTTAGCATATCCATAATTAAAGATTTGATAAGTAATGAAATCCATCAATTTGTATAATTAATATGTATTAGCAATTATAATGATAAAAGATCTGATAAATTCATTATGGAAATAGTTCAATCACTGTGGAAATTTGGTTGTTTCTTTGGCACTCATTTTAAAAATAACTGAAAATGACCAGTAACACTGCGGAGTTGTTATCTAATATCACGCAAAAGAGAGGCAAGATATATCATAGACAACAAAAGCACTGACAAATCTGTAAAAATCTGACACAAGTTTTTCAAATATTTATGTCAGTAACACTATACCCATATAAATTTAAACTTTGAAAAGATAATTATCTCTTCTGTTTCAATACTTTCTATGAACCCCACTACATATTTAATGTGCCTAATTGTTCTAGCTCTCTTTCCAGGGGCCTCCAGGAAATCTTAAAGTGTGAGTTTGAGAAGATATTATTTAGGATTCAATTTCTGGAAGGCAAAATAGCAAAAGTTGTCAGGAAGTTTGAATGCTTCATTAAAGAAGATCATAGGTCACAGGGAAACAGTATTTGGCCATTTATTTTAACCACATGAGTATAAAATATTTCAAAAGTAAATACAGTAGGTAACGAAACTTTATAAAATCTTAGCTCTCGAAATAGAGAAAACTTTATTCTGTTAAATAACCAAGGGTATGATAAAGTCAACATTTTTCTAAGATAGGATCTTTGCTTTCCAGGCATATTATTCACAAGGTAAAGAAAAACCATTTATGGAACCTCTTAATAGGTGCAAACAAATAGTCAATAGTCCATGAAAATTCTGTCATTTTATTAGAGAGTAGCTAAGTTTTAGTTTTTATCAATATAATATTTGACAATAAATCTCTTTTTGAAGAATAATATAAATTAACTCATATAATTTTAGCTAACTTTGACCCAACAAATACAATTCCTTTTCCACAAACTTTATAGAACTTTTAACTTCCATTTTGTTCCATCCTTTGCATTCAGATTTTTCTCTTTCCCTGTGTGACTTGCAAATTTATTTCAGGGCAAATTTATTTATTCCATAATGACAGTATATTCTATATTTCTTAAATTCTTAATTTTAGCATAAATCTAAAGTTTTAGTTTACCAAAAGATCTTGAAGATCAACTCAAAATTTATAGAGTACACATGATTGCTGTTGAAGTATTATTAGAATAAATTCACTTTCAATTATATCATTTTGGTTGTTTTTAAAAACAAAGTCTCACTACGTATTCAGGCTCACTCTCTAACCCAGGCTGGCCCTGAATTTACAGTGAGTCTCATACTTTAACCTCTTGTGTTCTGGGATTACAGACATGAGTCATCACACGGACACAGTAATTTCTTGATAATATTAAGGATATTTATATAAGCGTTTGAAAATCTCTAAACCAGTCAGAATTGTAAATACTTCTCGAAGGAATTTAATAAATTAATTTCTTGATGTTATCTAGAGTTAGGAAAATGTTTTACTTACAGTAATCCCACTACGAGGGAAAACATTCCAAGACCCCCTGTGGATATCTGAAACTTCAGATGGTACCAAACCATATATAACAGAAGGAGAGTTGATAGATTAAGTTCTAAAATTTCAGCTATAAGTCAGGCATAAACCAAGGAACACAAAATCCACTGGTTGATATAAAACACTTGGCTATTCTATACCTCATTTTTACATTTTTGCCGAGGTTGTCTTTCTGTTAGATGAGACAGTTTAAGGTTACTTGTTCAGTATAAAGACTGAAGCATTTCTGTAAGATGTTGGCGGAGACATGTCAATATTTTCTTTGCAGAAGATATAGTCTAATGGAGACTGGAGTCTAGATTGGCATCCACAGATTGAGCAAAGATTAAGGAAACAACTTGGTGTCTTACAGTGTCCTTCTGAGTGTGTAAAATACTTAACCTGTTTTCAATTAGATTGTCAGCTTCAGGCGGTTGTTCTTGGTGTGCATGAGCCTCTAGAGCTCTCCCCTCATGAAAAAACACGTAAAGAGCAAAATCCCCAAGGATGGAGGGAACTGAGGGCAGAGAGGGAAGGGAAATGCCTTTCACAGGTGAGAGAGGTAGAGGCGTTGAGGATGGACATATCAAATGTGAAAGTATCAAAGGAGTCAAAGGAGCCAAAGTAGTGTTCTGAGGTGGATACAACAACAAAGAAAAAGAAGGGGGAAAAATGGGTATGACAAGGAAGAAATTTTAAATGAGCCACTTTGGAGAGGTCCCAAGTTTCCCAAAGAGACCACTGAAATTCAAACTTAGCTGCATTGGGAAATTTTGCCATTTCTGAAGAAAATGGACTGCATCAATACCTTAATGGCTAACTATGAGGTAGGATGGATAGTCAGGATAACAGTGATAGCGACCCATAAGATTAATAGATAGTTTAGCCAAAATTGGAAAGCTCGACGATTCCTTTAAAATAATATTCATGGTCAGAGATCTGAGGGAACACCTGCGTGTAATCTCTGGAGATAGACAGCAAACTACTCCATGTGCCACTTTCTTGGATGAAGAATTGGCAGAACACTTCTTTGTCAACCTCTGGAGATGAGAGTTGAGAGAACACTGTGAAATTCCAGGGTCTTCAGTAATCCAAGGAAATTCCCACATGAAATTTCCAGGTTAGGAAAGCAAAAAGAAAACAGAATAGGCTTGACAGGAGGGATCAGATAGTTCCCTTTTCCAGAAAGAACAAAAAAAAAAAAAACAAAATAAAAAATAAAAACTCTTGTAAGCATGCTAAAACTGATAATGTCTAGAACACTGGGTTTTAGGAGCTATGACTCACTGTCATGGTCCTGATTTCCCCAGCCAGGAAAGGACACAGAAGGTTTTAGAAATTGGCATGAATACTAAAGTGAATATAGCACTCTGTCTGACTCACAGTAACATGAATCGTCAAGTAAGAAAACAAATTTTTATTTGATAAAGAGATATTCCATTCAAATGATTATTGCAAGGAGTGAGGAGAGACTGTTGGAATAAGGCTAGGGAACTATTGCAATAGGAAGAATGCTATGAAGTTCTATTTCACATCCAAAAGGGTCTTATAAGTTGATTTTTTTGTCATAAAGCAGCAAAAATTTTTCTCTTATAGTTCTGGATACCAGAAGTCTGAAACCAGTTGTCATTAGGGACATACTTGCTGTAAAGCTTAGTAGAATACTAGATTTCTAGTTTGTGTTGCTTTTCAATAGTTAACTAAATTGATTTTTGGCAAAAATACCCCAATACTTAATGGAGAAAAACTAGACTTTTCAAGAAGTTAGAAACACAAAGCAAAAAATATTTTCAATACATACACATCTCACACTCTTAATAAATGTTAATTTAAAATGAATCAAGTAACTATGTGAAAAAGAAAACTATAAAATTTCTAGAGGAAAAAATGCAAAATTCTTTATGTAAACAAAATTTTTGAATATGGTACCAAACTCAAACTTCAATGAAAAAATTATGTTATCAACTTAAATGTTTCTGCTCCGCTGAAGAGATTGTTTAAAATGGCAAGGAAAACTATAAACTCAGAGGAAATATTTATATTACATATGTCTCATGAAGGACTGGTAATAAGAATCTGTAAACACTTTCCAAAATTTAATGATAAGAAAATAATTGAACTTAAAAAATGGACTAGTAAAACCACTATGGAAATTAGTATGGAGATTCCTCAAAAACTAAAAATAGAAATTCCACTTGACCCAGTTATTCTCCTTCTAGGTAATTCCCAAAAGAGTGAAAGGCATCATACCACATTGATGTATGCATATCCATGTTTATAGCAGTGAAATTCATAGTAGCTCAATCTCAGAAGCAGCTGATTTGTCTTCAGTAGGTGAATGGATAAAATAATGTGATATTTATACTCAGCAAAGTAATACTCTTCCATAAAGAAGGATAAACTTGAGTCATTGCTAGATAAATGGATTCATCTTGAGATCATAATGTTAAGTGAAGTAACTCAGACACATGAGCTTAAATATCACATGGTTTCTCTTATATGAAAAACTTTCTCTCTCTTTCTCTCTCTCTCTAAATATATATATATATGACAAATAATAGGAAAAACAACAAAAAAGGTACTGTAATCCAGCACGGACTATGTATCAAAGTGTACCTTGACTTAGTACAACTGTCTTAAGTGTTTTATATGTTGTGGCCTATTAGTCTGCTTTTCAATCTGTATATATGGTTAACTTCATAAGGTCTTATAAGATAAATAAATGAATCTGATGGTGGATAGGTAAAAAGGGACGGGGGTAAAAAGAAAGTAATTGAAATGTGTTATGCACATTTTCCAGTTCCCTATGGTGAATGTAATCATTATATATTGCAAACATGTACTAATGAAAGTAAAAAATAAAGTGAAATAAAATGACAAAAAATTAAATTCTTAAGAACTTGTAGTCTCTAGTACACTAGAGTTCATAATAGTATTTAAATATTAGTTGTCTATAATGTATCAAACTATGTGATTTTGTGAACTCAACATATCAACAAGTACAAGAAAAGGAAGTATGGGATTGTTTTCATAGATTTTGAGCTACCTTAAAAATCAGCTGCTATTCTTAATTTTAAAACAGTATGAATAAATGGATACTTGTTTAAAATGAAAAATACGCATATCTCAAACCAAAACTATACTTCTTCGTAGATGTTAAAGTGACCTTATTAAAGTTGGAGAAGATGCCAGGTGTATTGGTGCACACCTGTCATTCCAGCACTTGGGAGATGGAGACAGGAGGACCACTGTGAGTTTGAGGCCATCCTGGACTACATAGTGAGTTCAAGACCAGCCTGAACTACACACCAAAATCCCATCTCAAAAAACAAACAAAGAAAAAGTTGGAGAAGCATTCACTATTATCACTACTGTGATAAATTACTGTAGTAGTAAAAATCATACATATTTTGATGACAAAAATCTGTGGGATCATTTTCATTTTTAACAAACAAAAACAAAATACTGTGATAAAGTAGCTGACTACAAAACTGATACAAAATTGCTTCTTTTATTAAACATTAAGAATCTAAGTTAAATAAATGGAAAATGATATCCTATTTCTTTAGCAGGAAAAGTAATTAAATTTTTAGGAATAAGATGAAAATAAATATGAAATTTTAAATAGTATTTTTGTAATTTTTTAATGGACTTAGATAGAATAAAAGGGATGGAAAGAGGGCTGCTGTCATTGCTTACTGCTTTCCCACTTTGCTGCTTGCTGCCTTCTGCCTCTCTGCCATGCTGCCCTGCCTTGGAGCCAGCTGACTATGAACTGAAACTTCTACAACTGTTAGCTAAAGTAAATGTTTCCTCTTTGAACTTTGGGTGTTGGGTATTTTGTCTTAGCAATAAGAAAACTAAGATAGTGATACATGCAGAAATGGAAATAAAAAATAAAATTGAAAAAGTGGTAACTAAATATTTGCTTTACAAAGGGGTCATTAGGAGAACAAGGCAGGAGAATTTTTATTTTTTAGATCTTTCTATATTAGCTAATTAAAAAATCAATTTACCTGTAAAGCATACTAATTTTGAAATCAAGAAGAAAACACTAAAGAACAGACTACCAGCTGGGCATGGTGGCGCACGCCTTTAATCCCAGCACTTGGGAGGCTGAGGTAGGAGGAGCGTTGTGAGTTCGAGGCCGGCTTGGGCTACAACGCGAGCGCAAGGCTGACCTGAGCTACATAGCGCGACACTGCCTCAAAAAACCAGGGCCGGGAGTTTGGCTCAGTGATTTAAGCACCTGTCTGCCAGGTTTGAGGTTGTGAGTTCAATCCCTGGTGCTGCAAAAAAAATGAAAATTAAAAAAAAAAGAACAGACTACCTTCATTTGAAATAAACTATCAAACATAGAAGTTTGTTTTAGAAAATATATAATGAAATGATCCCAGAAAGTAGGCAAATAAGAAAAATATATGCTAAAGGGAAATCATTTCTAAATTTAAATTAAGTATGCCAAATCCAGTAAAAAGCAGGTATTAACTGATTTTGGAATTTACTTTTGGTTTTCCAAAAAGTAATTCAAATGCAATGATATCTTCACAGTATTTCAGATTACTTTGTATTTTATTGCATAAGTTTTTTAAAAAATTAAAACCCAAATTTTTGTCTTTTTGAGACAGTTTCCCTATGCAGTTCAGACTGGCCTTGAACTCACTTTGTAATTCAGGTTGGCCTCAAACGGTCAGTGATCCTCCTGCCTCAGCCTTCCAAGTGCTGAGATTTCAAGCATGTGCTTCCATGCCCAGCCTAAAACCCAATTCTTAAATCAACTGAAATATTTTTACCACTTATTAAATAAAAGAGGAATTTAATTGTCTATGAAAATTTAAATTCACGTTCATAAAATCTGTGTCTCCCATTTATTACTATCAGTGGGACTGCGTTAGCTATGTTACTTTCTCAATCTGAATATATTTTATCCTTTGTTCTTAAATATATTCCTTTTTCTACTTAATCATTTTACTAATGGTGATTTTTGTAATTGAAATTGACTGTGTTTGTGTTGTGCCTTCTAAGGATATAAGCAACAATACACATTTTATTTTTCCTTTCAAATGTTGATTTTTATTTGCTCATTATTTAATATGCTTTTATCAGATTTTGTGTATTCTCTTGCTTTCTCAAATTAACTACAAATTCACTTATGACAAAGATTGCAGTGCGTATTTGGAAGTTCTTGAAGCACATAGTTGTCATTTTCCTCTGGGTATATTTAATCTTTGTTTAATTTTAATTTAATTTATTTAATTAATTAATTTATTTATTTGGTACCAGGGATCGAACTCACAACCTCACACTTGCCAGGCAGGCGCTTATGTCACTGAGCTAAATCCCTGGCTAGGTTTATTTAATCTTAATATAAATTTTCAGACATTTGAGTTAAATATTTTTTTTCTATAAGAAAATACTTTCCTTTGTGGTTGTTTAAAAAGAAACCTAGGAGTCCTGCAAAATGGCCGACCTGATGACTCCACTGTAGGGAGGCTCCCTGGAATATACCTCCCAAATGCTGGAATACAAAATAATACAATAACAGAAAGAAGGAAAGGGGAGGTAGATGGATCCTCTGGACCTAAGTGGAGTCTAGGATGAGAACTGTAGCCCTCGGAAAGAGTAAAAAAAAAAAGAAGTAAACAAACAAAGGTGGCGGAACCTCTGACCGGAGCTCAATCCA
>RJWM01006821.1:0-81970 GCA_004363535.1 Dasyprocta punctata | reverse complement strand
GGGACTTTAAATTGGGGTGGGAATGTGATATTTTTCAATTCTTTATATATTCTAGATATTAGTCTTTTGTTGGAGGAACAATTGGTTAAATTTTTCCGACTCTGTGGATTGTCTCTGCACTCCTGTAGATGATTTCTTTTGTTGTACAGAAGCCTTTTAATAAGATAATGCTAGTTATTGATTCTCTAATATTTCCTAAGTGATGGTGGTTTTGTTCATAAAGTCTTTGCCTAAACCTCTGTCTCAAAGAATTCTATCTGTTCTCTCTTCTAGCAGATTTAGTTTCTGTTTTAATATTTAGACTCTTATCCATTTTGATTTTAGTTTAGTGCAAGGTGATGGACATGAGTCTAGTTTTAATCTTCAGTATGTGGAAAGCCAGTTTTTCCAGCACCATTTATTAAACAGGTTATCTTTCTTCCAGTGACTGTGTTTGGCCCCTTTGTCAAAAATAAGGTGGCCAAGTGTGTTTGAAGTTATTTCTCTATCTTCTAATCTGTTCCACTGATCCTTGGATCTGTTTTTTTTTCCAGTATTAAACTGTTTTTATCACAGTACCTTTGTAGTATAGGTTCAAGTCAGGAATTATGATGCCCTCCTTGTCTTTATTGCCCAGAATTGTTTTTGCTATTCTAGGTCTCTTCTGGCTCCAAATGAATTTTAGGATTATTTTCTCTAATTCTGTGAGATATGATATTGGCATTTCGATTGGGATTGTATTAAATCTGTATATCAGTTTTGCAAGTATGACAATTTTTATCATATTGGTTTTTCCTACTCAAGAGCTAGGGATATCTTTCCATTTTCTGATATTCTCTTCAACCTCGTTTTGCATAATACTGTAATTTTCAATGTAGAGATCTTTTACTTTATTTGTTAGGTTGATTTCTAGGTATTTAATTTTTTTTGGACGCTGTTGTGAAAGTTGTTTCCATAATTTCTCTCTCAATGAGTTTGTTATTCATGTTCAGGAAGGCTATTGATAGTTGAATGCTGACTTTGTATCCAGCTGTGCGACTGAATTTGATTATTAAATCTTGAAGTCTTTTGGAGGAGTTTTTGGGGTTTTCTATCTAGAGTATCATGTCATTCACAAATAATATTAATTTAACTTCTTCCTTTCTTATTCTTATTCTTTATATTTCTTTCTCTTTTCTAATTGCTCTGGTTAATATTCCTAGAACTATATTGAATAAATGTGGTGACAGTGTACATCCTTGTCTAGTTCCTGATTTTAGAATGCAGACTTTCACTTTTTTGTCCACTTAGTATGATGTTGGGTATTGGTTTATCATAGATGGCTTTTATGAAATTGAGATAAAGACAATCTCTTCCAATTGTCTGTAGGGTTTTTATCATGAATGGATGTTTGACTTTGTCCAATGCTTTTTCTAAAGCATCTATCGAGATGGTCTTATGCTTTTTGTCCTTGGGTCTGTTAACATGGTGTATTACATTTATTGATTTGTCTATTTTGAACCATCTCTGCATCCCTGGGATGAATCCTACTTGGTCATGGTATATAATCTTGATGATTTGCTGTATCTGCTTGCGAATATCTCACTGAGGATTTTTGCATCTATGTTCATTTGGGATAGTGGCCTGTAGTTTTCTTTCTTGGTTGGGTCCTTCTCTGGTTTTGGTATCAAGGTGATACTTGCCTCCAGGAATGAATTTAGGAGAATTGATTCCCTTTCAATTTCATTAAAGAGTTTGAGAAGTAGCGGTATAAGGTCTTCTCTAAATTTCTTGTAGAATTCAGGAGTGAATCTGTCAGGACATGGGATTTTCTTTGTTGTCAAGTTTTTAAGCATATCTTCAATTTCACTGACTGACATTGATTTTTAAAGAATTTTTATATTGTCTTGATTCATCTTTGTGAATTCATATGTATTGAGGAATCTGTCCATTTCTTCTGCATTTTCCATCTTATTAGAATACAAGTTCTTTAAGTAGGTGTTATAGTTTGTGTCTGGATATTCCTATGAAGCCTCATGCAGTCATGGGCGTAGGCTTCTAAAGTTTGTGATTGATTCATAATCCAATGCTGAGATTGTGAATGTCAGCTACTCCCACCCTAGCTAGGGTGGGTATCCTACATATAATACAAGGGATAGAAAGAATCTTCTCTCATACTCCTTCCCTTTTGCTCTGTCACTTTTGCTATCTTCCACCATCATGGACTGTTGCCTTTTGCCATAAGACACCCTGCTTTGGAGCCAGCCAAGTATGGACTGAAACATCTACAAACTGTGAGCTAAATAAACCTTTCCTTCCTTAATTTTTTGCATTGGGCATTTTGTCTCAACAATGAGAGAAAAGTAACCAATACAGTAGATATAGATGATTCTCTGGATTTCTGCATTACCCATTGTGACCTCACCCTTTTCATTTCTAATTAATTGCATAGATTTGAGTCTTTTCTTTCCTTTTTTGATAAGGTTGTCTAAGAGTTTCTTGATTTTATTTAGTCTTTCAAAGAACCAACTCTTCAATTTGTTGATTCTTTGTATTGTTTTCTTAGTCTGTATTGCACTGATTTCTGCTCTGATATTTATAATTTCCTACCTCATACAAGCTTTGGGTTTGACTTCTCTTTTAATAGTAGCTTGAGGTTCAACATTATGTTTTTATTTGAGCTCACTTTGTCTTCCTGATATGGGTATTCACCACTATAAATTTCATTGTATTCCAGTATGTTGTATTAGCATTATCATTTAATTGTAGAAACTGTCTAATTTCTTCTTTAATTTTATCTGTGACCCACTGTTCATTCAGGAGGGTATTATTTAATTTCCATCTATTTATGAAGTTTTTCTTTTTGTTTGCCATTGATTTCCAATTTCATTGCACAATGATCTGATAATATGCATGAAATAATTTCTATCCCTTTGCATTAATTAAGCATATTCTATCAGCTAGTATGTGGTCTGTTTTGGAGAATGTCCTGTGTGAAGCTGAGAAGAATATGTATTCTGATGTTGTGGGGCAAAACAGTTTTTGGCATCTACTAAGTCCATTTGTTCAAAAGTTTGCTTCAATTATAATATTTTTCACTCATTTATCGTTTAGTTGATCTATTTGTGACAGTAGAGGATTGAGTTCCCCTATTACAATTGTATTAGTGTTTATTTGACTTTTAATGTCCATTAATATTTGTTTTATAAATGTATTGGTTATGCTATGTCCCCCCAAGTCCTCACATAATTTTGATGGGGCTAAGTCTGGCGCTTGCTTGTGTTAGGTTTGCTGTACCGCGCAGGGGTGGAGCCGACATACAATGTAAGGGAAGGCGGGTCTTCCGCTTCCGTCTCTCTCTCTCTCTCTTTCTCTCTCTCTCTCTTGCCAGCGCAGCTTGCGACTTGCAGCTTGCAGCCACCATGAACAGCAGGCCCGCCATGCCACGCTATCTTGGAGCCAACTTAAGTATGGGCTGAAACTCCCGAGAAACTGTAAGAATAAACCTTTCCTTCCCTAACTTTGGGCGTCAGGTATTTTGTCTCGGCAATGAGAGAAAAGTAACTAAGACAGTTGGATGCACTGGTATTTAGTGGATATATATTTATGATTGTTACCTCTTCAAGGAGGGCAAGCCTTTTTCTAATCTTTGCAGAATCACCTTTGCGAAGCCATATAATCATTGGAAGAATATATATATTTTTTTCTTTTTTTTTTTTTTTTTTGGCCTGGCCAAAATGCCTTTGAAAACTCTGCCTAATGACAATTTCAGATCAGTAGCATTTGTAGTTCTATTGGGAAGGTAGTGACAGAATTAGTCAGAAGAAAATGAATTTAGGTACATTTTTAAAAGTTTAAACAATAGCATTTGTTAATGCATTGAATATGTGTTGAGGGCGCAAAAGAATGCTTCCAAGACTTTTGCTCCGGTTAAAATGTGTTTCAAGAGAAGTAGGTGATCTACTGTGTTAAATGCTGGTAATAAGCTCAGGAAAATGAGATGTGAGAATTGATTCACGAATTTGACAAGATGAGAATAATTTACTTCTTTGAAAACAGTTTACTGATGTGCAAAACAAAACCTAAAAATGTTTAGTTATAAAGGATGGAAAAGAAATATGGAGATTACAAAATGGAATCAAGAAAGAATAAAAACCAGTTCTTTTCAGCAGCCTTGAAAGTCTATCTGAAAAATGAAGTGCTAGACCGAAGACAATGTGGGGTCTAAGAGGAGGTGGGTTTACTACTTTTTTATTGCTGATTCAGTAGGTGAATCATGAAGACAGGAAGTAGAAATGACTGAGTTTTGAGGAATCTTTTTGTATTATTCTAATTTTGAAATGCAAGAAGTTAATTAGGTTGTCCAAATCCTACATAGTAGGCTAAGTAGTGTGCTCATCTTTCTGATTCCTAACTTTAGGTGGACATGGCAGCTTCATGAGGCAGGAAATGTAGCCTTTTTGAAAGTTAGTGATTACTGCTAACAACGGAATAATTTTGTTTTTGGACAGGAATAAAAAATTCCCTAACATCTGAAAGTTAAGTCAGAGTGGGCTCCTAAACTGAAAGTAACTAGGAATTTAGTTTAAAATTTAAGATAACAATTAGTGAAGGAAGAGTAGATGTTAAAAGATGTTCAACTGAGTTTAAGATGGGTCTAGTATGCCACAAGGAAACATTCAGCAGGTGTTTGAAATCACAGATGTAAAGCTTGAGCAAACTGGTGGAATTAAAGGCATAATTTTATGAAGCCACCACCTAAAGTTGACTCTTGAATCTATAATGATGTCATACATGAACTCTCTTGTAGAAAGTAAAAAGGACAAGAACTCAAGGGAGTATTAAGAATGTTCACACTCTAACTTCTTCGAGTTTCCTTTTCTTCTGCTTTTGAATACTCCTCTCTAAACATCACACTTACCATAGTTGTGAGGCTCCCGTCAAGCGAGGGATGTAAACAACAGTCCTTGACAACATGTGGTATTGTTACAGTTTAAAATTGCAAAAACACATAATATAAATATAATCAAAGAGTACAGCATCTCAAATTATTTTAAAAACAAAGAGATTGAGAAACACTAAAATTACGTATCAGGAGGAGTGACTTTTGAATATTTAAACAAGACTATGTCTTACTCTTCCATATAGGAATTTCAAACTTTTAATTGCAAACTTGATTTTGAAAACAACGGTTAAAGAAGAACTTATTTTTTCCTCATTCAGACTAAGAGAAAGTAAGTTGTATAACTGTTGCTTTAAAGAAGCAGCTGGTAGCATAGGTCAGTACAATTTGCAGCTATTATCACCTCTTAAAGGTACTGAGGAAATTGAATTGCTGACTAATGTAGTTGGGGGTGAAGGTCACCTTCTAGGAACTCAGGGACTGCTGTATGATCCTACTTTAAAAATTCATCTTGAAAGTTGCATTTGGAAAAGCACTTTCTTCTTACAAGTTATAGTTTATTTTAACAGCAAATTTTCTTATATAAATGTGTATTTCTACATTCAACATATCTATCTATAGAAGTGTGTGTGTATATGTATGCATGTATACATACATATATGTATATATTTATATATACAAGAAAAATTCATCCTCCTCACCTATACTGCTCCCATTCTGTCTGTGGAGACCAGTTTTGGGGAAATGGAGGGTAGAGAGGAATTTGGATGAAGAGCAAAGGGAAAACAAATTAAAAGAAGATAATTTTGAAGTTGTCTTTCAAGTCATTCTGTACCTTGGAGTGATGGTGTAAAACTGATGTCTGTAATGCTTGTTTGTGTATTATTATCTGCTATTTTCATAATAAAGATAGAACCTAATTTGGCATAAACAAGAGTACATATGGGAAAACTGAAACAAGTCCACATTAAAATGTGAAATGCTACCTATTCTGCAGATTAATTTACATTTGGGAAGATACTGATTTTTTCCTGAGAGTGTGTTTGCTATATAGTATTGTGCTCTGATGGTTGGAGTTAGGAAGGGGCATGTCTTCCTCTAATGGTGGTGGTGACCTTTCAAAATGCATAGTTTAGTGAGACACAATAAATTGGTATGTTTGGAGAATTGAATAATGAAGGAAACAAATATATTCAGCCTTCAAGATCTACTGGATTTGAAAATTTTCTCCCACTGCACAGTATTTGTTAGTTTGTTTTTGAGACCTCTGTGACCTTTTCTTCTAGAATGAATAATCTGCTGGTATCACTGTGAGTCCTGGACAGGGGATGACAATGGATCTTTTGACAAGACTGCACATTTCTTTTGAATGAGAGAATGAGGAGACAAATTTGTACTTTGTAGGGATTTACTGAAGATGGAAAGAAGAGGGAGCAGTTCACTGACAGTTGCCATCTTTTGTTGATCTCAATGACTTTTAATATACTTTGCTCACTCACTGAGTTGTCAAAAAGTTTTTACCATTGCCAAGGACTATTCTATCTGCAAAATGCTGAGCAGACAACACCACAGACATTGTTTCTGCTTCTGTTTAAATCACATTCTAGTTAAGGGGAGATTGACAGCACATAAAACTATGAAAAATCTTACATTTACAGTGAAGAGAAAGGAGGACAACTAAGAGTTACTTCACTGGATCAAGGGTAAACATATTGCTTCTGAGATACAGTAGCATTTAAATTAGGTGTTGAGAGATGAGTAGCAGTTGTCCTGTGAAGGTGTTTTCAGAAGCACTGGCCTCAGATGGAAATCTTCAAGGTGCTGGTGTGCCTTTGATATAGGGAGCTATGTTAAGATTAGATACTTGTTTTGGGGAGGTTCTGGGAATTGAACTCAGGACCTCACCCTTGCCAGGCAGGCACTACACCACTGAGCTAAATCTCTGGCCCAAGATTAGATTCTAAGATTAAAGGTAAACCATGTCAAATATGTTTAGCAGTGCAACACGATGAATTACTGTTCTTTGAAAGAACAAAGAGATCACTGGCTGCAGTATGCGGAATGGACCTAGAAGGGTGGATGGTTATGGAAGATCATTCAAGGTGATAGATAAGAGCTGTCCAGAAAAGATAAGATTATTGTTTTGACTAGAATGTCTTCAGGGAAAGTAGAAGGAGTAAATAGTGGTGTTAAATTTTCTTTATTAAAGATGATGCTGTTCTATGGCTGACATGACCACACTCGAGGAAGACAGGCAGAGCTCAGAAGATAAAGGTCAAGTTATATATATTACTTGAAATCATGTGTTCAGATGAGTTTCCCAAGGGCAGGGCAGTATGAGCCAGAAAGAAAACAGGATCACAGACTGAAGTCAAGGATTTCCAGTGTTGTTGGTAAAAGAGAGCTGGAGTGTGTTACACTGGAATCGTTGGCCCATTAAGAAGAAAAATTTTATAGAATTGCAACTTTGGGTGATCTGCAATAGTTGATTAGAAACTTTACCCAAAGTGACTATGGAGAACCTTCCATTTCTTCACTTTTTTCTTCACCATAAAGTTTCTCCCTTTCCTCCTTGTTGCAAACTCATTTTTCTGTGCCTACATCAAAATACACATTTCTTCATTACTTTCCAGGCAGGTGTTAGATTATGTGACTTGAGTCAGCCTCTTCCCATTCTGCGATTTAGTACCCATTGTCAATATTTGCTGAACTTTTTCTAGGCTGGATAAATCCCTGAGGCACCTTTAGAAGCAAGCAGAAGGTGCTCAAATTTCCTCACTCGGATGGAGGGTAGCTTGCTTCTTATTGGTTCTGGGGTTGAGTCAGGATTCCAGAAGAGAAAAAGGCCAACACTGTCAGGTCTCGTAAGTCTTCTACAGTCTATCAAATATCCATGAGCATAACTTTGAAAGTAGTTCAGGGCATTCTTCCACACTGAAAAATTACCTTTTACGAAAAAAGTTAAGGCAAAAAAACAAAAAACAAAAAACAAAAAACAAAACAAAACCCGAGTCCTATTATCAAGATGAATCCATTTTTAAAAATACAAGAATGTTTAGATATAGTAACCCTTGAAATGTGTTACTTTAAACCTTCTGTTCCTCACCCTTCTGGCTTTGAAGATAACCTTCAGAATGTAAATTGATGCAGCAGGGGTTGGAGCCCAGAACCAACAGTTCTGATGCAGTATCTCAAAGAATGTTGCGGCCTCTTTCTTCTCTGCGGATTGCCAAGAACGCTGTCAGTACTTGAAATGAAATAGCGGTTTCGCTGTGTTAGACATTAACTCAGAACTTGCCTTGAGACTTTAAAAATCCACTATATGTCCAAAAGCACCACATAGCCTGTTTTACTGTGAAAAGCTGTCTCTTTTATTCTTTTATTTGATGGAAGGTTTCAGATTGCAATGTCTTACACACTTCAAACCTATAAAATGAAATAAAGAGCTCTACAGTTTTGCATCCTAGAAAGAATAATTGACTTGATGCTATTTTTAGGTTCACTTCCATTTACAAGATATTGTTTAGCACCTAATCTGTACCAAGATCTAGATCAAGTCTGCAAACAGAAGGCAAGAAACAGAAGCTCTCTCTCCAATGAGGGTGGGTAGAACAGATATATAAAGATAACTACCATATGCTTTATAAAAGCAGTATATCTAAGCTCAGAAGTACAAATGGCCTGATGGTTGCTTTATTTTTTTTAAATAATTACGTTTTCTGACAGTGGCTACAATTGCATAAATATCTGTTTTATATCAGATATCAGCCTAAGTGCCTTACACTTTATTTCAGTTCATTCTCGCAATAAACTTTGAAGTAGGTATACATATTAAACATAAGGAAATAGGTTGAGAATAGCTGAGTAATTTGTCCTAGATCCTATAGTCAAAGGTAAAAAAGAAATAATTTTGCCTCTGTTAGGTCATATGTTTTTCCCAGATCCATTTTATTTCAAGGATAAAAAGAAAGAAAAGAAGAAAAAACTACAACTAAATTTCAGAACACATCAATCAAGGGGCAACATGTTAGGTCATGTCTTAAACCTTCTTTCCTTAACTACTTTCCTGAAGAAGTGAATAGCCAAGTGGGATCTAGAAGATGTAAATTCTAGGAAGACAACTCTCAGGAATCTCAAAATAGCAGAGAGGGTGAGATTCTTTAATTTATTCTCTCTGTCTCTCTATCTCTCTGTCTCTTTCTCTCTGTCTCTCTCTCTCTGTCTATATATTTCTCTCTTTCTCTTCCCATGCATTAAAGACTTTACAGACTTATTATGACCACAGCTAATGACCACAAACTGAAGAAGTTAAGATAAAGTTCAAGGTTTAAATGGGATACAAAGAACTGAAAAAACTCAGATCCCCCAAATTCAAAGACCCAATCCAAAAATGGGAATCAGAGATGAATACACACTTCTCAGATGAAGAAATACGAATGGCAAATAAATATATGAAAAAATGTTTAACATCATTAGTCATTCAAGAAATACAAATTAAAACAACACTGAGATTCCATCGCACCCCAGAAAGAATAACTATCATCAAGAAATCGTCCAATAACAAATGTTGGTGGGGCTGTGGGGGGGAAAGGAACTCTTCTCCACTGTTGGTGAGAGTATGGACTGGTACAACCACTGTGAAAATCAGTGTGGAGATTCCTCGAAAATCTAGGATTAGAGGTTAGATTTGATCCAGCATTTCCTCTTTTGGGTATTTTCCCAGGTGAAATACCAACACCATATGACAGTGATATATGTGTACCCATGTTAATAGCAGCAAAATTTGTAACAGCTTCAAAACAATCTAAATGCCAATTGATCGAGGAATGGATGAAAATGATGTGGTATTTTTATATATTGGAGTACTACTCAGTTATAAAGAAGGATAAATTCGAGGCTTTTATGGGTAAATGGGTGCAACTAGAGTCCATACTCAAAAGTGAAATAAACCAGACTCTCATTTGTAAACATCATATTGTCTCTCTAGTGTGAAAAACCAAAAAAGTAAATAAGACCCCAAATCTACAATAGATATTATGAAATGGAAAGAAACAACTCAAAAGTAAAGAACAACTGGGATAGGTGAAAGAACAAAAGAAGGGAGGGAAAAGGAAAAATAATTTCTGTATCTATACAAAAGATAGCTAAGATAATTGTACCACTGATTTCTCTTAGTTCATTGAAAAGGTTTATGCTTATATTGTTTGATCAATTTTATGTCTGAGCAACTACTTTGAAGGTAACAATATGCTATATATTAATCACTGTCAATTTCCTATTATCTTGCTTTTGAAATTCTGTATCTTTATTTTTATTGGTTTTTTCCCTCTTAAAATAAAAAAATAAGATTTAAATGAGACCTTAGTTCTGTTAACTTATTGATAACTACCTACCCCAACCAGGAGTATAAACTTTCATTTGTATATGTGTGTGTGTAAAAACAAAAACAAAAACAAATAGAAAACATTTGGCAGACTTTCTACTACTAGATGAGTTAAATATTGCTTTAAAAATGAATTGAATTCATTTCTTTTCCCTGTTCTGAAAAGTGCTGTTGTAAATAGCATTTGACTTTTCTAGGTAGCTAGTTAATTTTAAATAAATGAGAAAAGAAACATGTACCAGAATAAAACATTTCTGTATGGTTGACAATTTCACTGAAATCTAATACCAAGACATGTTTTCTTTCCATTTTGTTATTATCAATAGATTTAGAGCAAAAGGTCAATATAACTAAAAAACAGAAAACCTCCATTTTTATTTTTAGTGATGTTTAGAAGCTGAAACTAATATATACTACATTTCTGTCTTTGAAATAATACATTTATTTGAATATATATTCTCTACTAGTTTGACATTTACTCCAGTATGAATTTCAAAGATCTGTCAATATGAATATATTTTCACATCAGAGATTTTTATCTTTGCCAGATAAGTTAAGTTTGTTACTTTTGCTTTCTCTTAGACTTTCAATTCTACCAATTAGAACCATTAGGTAAAGCATTTTTTAGTAACTTAGCTAAAAAATGAGTGAAATTTTTCTTATTACATACAAATCACTTCATTCTTTATAATTTTACTTAAATGGGAATTTGATTTTGTCTTAATAAATAGTATGGAATTCATATTACTAGAATCTTACTGTTTTCATTAACTCTGTTTATTATTGTCCTAATTGTTAGGGTAAATTACATGATTAAATTTTGTATCACATTGCATTAAAATAATTTTCTCTTTGCCTGAACAGCCACCTTCAGCGGACCTGCCCGGTTCTCAGCATCAGAAAGGGAAGCCCTTTGAGTTGTGCTACCTTTCCTCTCAATACCCTTACTTCTGTTCCTACTTTAGATGTCTGGGCTCATCCAGGGTTCCCTGTCCTCCGCATGATTATATTGTCAACCATAGAATGAATGACTTCCATGGAAATTGGTTTAAACAGTGGAAGAGACGTTGTTGTGCAAAGGTACATGGAAATATAGATATATCCTCTCCTTTTATCTACTCCCTGCCCCCAAATTTTCATGCATGTGTTCTTTGGTTTTTGGAAGCCCTACAGTAATTTTACAGTAAGATTGGTTGAAAATGAAATAAATCAAAATTTTAACTGAGCTATATTCACTAGGTTTTGTGTTTTGAAATCAAATGGGCTCTGTTTAAGACAAAAAGTAATTATTTATCTTTAGGTTTGAATGAGAACAAATGGTATATTAACCAAGGAGCATTTGATATGTACTTCAATATGCCCTGTGTTGTGGATATATATTGTTTCCTCCTGTCTAGACCCTAATCTCTTTCTGATAATTGCCATTCTTTGATCATTGTTCTTTGATTTTCTTTTGTGCAAGAACCTCTTTTCAGTTTTTAACTTATATAATTTGAGTGTCATGACTCTCTAAAAGTATCTCTAAGATAGTTCTTTTTGGAGGTATTTTGCTTCTATCTTGGTGGCTGTACTAGTTCTCCTTCTCTGTGGTTTTGATTTCTGTAATTTTAGTTACCACCAATTATCTGAAAATATTTAATAGCAAATTTTAGGAATACACAATTCACAATTTTTAAACTATCTGCTATTCTGAGTATTGTGATGAAGTATCTTATCTTTCTATTCCATTTTGCCTGGTAAATGAACCATTATTTTATCCAATATCCATGTTGTATATGCTATGCACCCATTTCTTGCTTGGTAGCTTTCTCAATTATCATTTTGGCTGCCATAGTAATGACATGATTTGTTTACATATCCCTAATTCTATTTAATAATGGCTTCAAAGCATAAGAGTAATAATGCTGACAATTTTGATATCCCAAAGATAAGATGTAAAGTTCTTTAAATAAAAACATATAAAGTTCTTGATTTAATAGGAAAAAACATTGCATGCTGAGGTTGCTAATTTCTATGGTAAGAACAAGTCTTATATGAAATTGTAAAGAAAGAAAATAAATTATACTAGTTTTCCTGTTTTCCCTCCCATTATAAAAGTTATGACTATATTACACAATGTATAGTTAGTTAAGATGGAAAAGGTCCTAGATCATAGGATTTGGTACTATTTGAAGCTTCAGGTATCTACTGCAGTCTTGAAATATATTCCCATGCGTTATGACAGGCTACCATAATATATCACATTTCATTGAATAGTAAATGGCATACCGAGGCAGTCATCTGTCTTAACTGATATTACCTGTAGACATTTTAATTGATACAGTTGGCAAGTATTTTAACTTTTTTTTGAAAAGTTACTTTGTGGTAGCATTTTAGGAGCTCTAGTTTTCTAGAGCAAGATTTTCAGTGTAGCATCTTTTAGATGATAACAAAGGTACATTATAATTTGATCTGCAGGGTCATAGTTTCCAATAACAACAGAAGCTAGTTGGTGTAAGGAATTGGTACAAAGCTGCTTATATTATGACTGCTTTTAACATTTGTCCCATTACATGATTATCAGTTTGCTCAGTGTACTATGAAAGAGTGCCATAGACCCGGTAGTTTAAGCAACAGACATTTATTTCTGTCAGTTCTGGGGGTTCAGAGGCCAAAATCAGTGTGCCAGCATGACAGGTTTCTTGGGAAGAACCATCTTCCTGGTTATGTCCTTAAGTTCTAGGTCTCATCTTAATTTTAAAATTTCTTTATTTATGTATTTATTTATTTTGATACCAGGAATTGAACTTGGGACCTTGTGCTTGCCAGGCAGGTTCTGTGTCCCTGACCTATGTTCTCAGCCCCATCTCCTCTTATTTTTATGAGGATGCTAATCCCATTATGAGGGCTATGCCCTCATAATGGACTACAACTCTAATTAGTTCCCAAAGGTCCAAGTGTCACCATATTAGGAGTTGGGTTTCAACATGAATTTTGGGGAGACTCAAACATTTAGCCCATAGAAAGGATCTCTCCTTTAGTTTTAAGTCACTTAAAAGACCATTGCATTAACTAAAAATTTAACCTACACCAAATCAAAATGAACTTCTTCCTCAAAGAAGTCACATTTTTGCCCAGTTTCTTAAGTAATTTGTTACACCGTCCTTTAAAAGAGTGTCAGAATTAAGCAATGCATATCCCAGGCCTATTGCTCATGTGCTGCCAGCGATTGAGCCATCATTTATGTTGAATAGATTTAAGACAGTGACACAAAAACACTGTTCTTGTTCTTTTACAATAAATGAATATAAAAATTGGATTTGTTATCCTTAGATCAGAAAAATTTAGCTTCTTGTTTCCATTTTCCTATTAAATAGTTGTGTATTCTTGGGAAACCATATTCTTTAAAAGCTTTACAAAGTTGAAAAAATAGCACTTTCCACAAAAGACAATGAGAGTCAAGTAAAATGATATTTTAGAAACACTCTACTGAAACATATCATCTGCTTCATGAAAGCAATGAGTTTTTATTTAAAAGAAAGAACAGGAGGCTGTGTAAAATTAAGTATCAAATACACTACTCCCTGTTGGAGTATAAAATCTGAGACAATGTATAGGCAGTAAGAAAAATGATCTCTGCATATGCTACGGTAACTAGGAAAAATCGTGAAATCAGGACATATAATAGGTGCTATGATTCTGGAAATGTGCCTGTCTAGAGCAGTGGGTTGATATCAAACAGAAAAATGAATCCTTTTAAAATCCTGATAACTGCAATCACTAGCTTTTCCCCCTTAGACAGTATTATGTTCTGTCTTTCTGCTGTTTCACTGTAAGCAGACAGCAAACTTAGAAGTAGGCATGTACCTATGTGAATCCCTGTGTGAAATAGAGTCACCAGAAGAGAAGAGCTCTGTCATAAGCTGTTGGGTTTTTGTGTTGTGGGCTGATCTTCACCTGCAGAGCTGTGCATGTGTCCTGACTGGTTGCCCTGGATTTCTTGGCTTCTGCTACACAATCCATATTTTCTCATCATTCAGTCAGTTGCCGTATTGTGCCCTACTGTTGGTATGTCCATTTCATTTGGCTCTTTCATTATTCTTGCACCTGGTGAAATTTTCAGCAGCTTTTCCGCATATTTAGTGACTTGTCAAAGCAACTCATGGGTAGTCCTCTGGTTTAAGGACTTCTCATTTTTTTTCCAGAAAATTATCAGTGGCTTCATGTACACAATTCACTTCAGAGTGCTGCCATAAACTAATGCCTTCCTTACAGCAAAATCTTGCACATGTATGGATGTCAGTTAGACTCTCTTCAAGTTCCCAATGTTTGATCTCCCCTAAAATAGTAATTCTTTGAATGGGAGGCACGGCCCATTCTTTTTCAATTTTCTAGACATACAGCACAGCTGTCAACCTGGTGCTGTGTGTAGGGTTTATGTAACCTTGTGAGTTCACCTCTTTAACAGAATTAATATTGGTGATCCACCTGCTTTCACCAACCAGTATGTATAGGTAGCTTTAGCGTTCCACTCTGTTGAATTTAGCAGCAGATCTTCAGCAGGATTGATCGTGCCTAATAAAAGTCATGATCAGTCTTAGTGTTTTCTTTCTTTCCCAAGAATCAGGCACGTCTTGGATTCAAAACTGAATGTCAGTTATATCTGTGGATTTTATATATATATTTATTGCTCTAAGTCCCAGCTTTTGCAACTGTGAAGTGATCACATGTAGGTTTATTCTAAGGCTTGAATATATAATATATAGAAAGCTCAAAATAGTATTTGAAATATAGAAGATACTCAGTAATTATCGGAGATCCTCTATGCGTTTGTCAATTGTTTTCATCCACCTTGTGTTCATTCACTGTGATGGTGTGAGACACATCGGTTTATAATTCCACTTGGCTGATATTGCATTTTAAAGGATTTTGTTACTTTATTTCCTCTAGAAGTTTTGTATCTTTCTGTGTTTTAGGTATGCATCTTACAGAGTCTCAAAACAACTTTTACTAGTCAATTTAATAAAAGAAAAGCTAAATTAAACCAATGTAAATCCTAGTTTTCTTTTTAATAAATCTCTTTCAATGAGACTTTCTGAATTAAATAAGAACCACCTGAGGATAAAAATACTAATCTGGTTTTAATTTAATGTACTGTATCGATGCATACTAATTTTATTAAACTCATCTTTCCTCTGACTGGGGGACAAAACTAAACCACCATCAAATGAGGGTACAAACCACAACAATAGACAAGCAAAGAACTTTGTGAACTTTGAAACTTTAGGATAAATTATGAAAGTTTAGGGCACAGTTTTATTTAATTCATTGGAGCAAAGCTACATATTCAATGTACATGAAAATATCATAGATGAGTGCTAGTGAGTTCACTGCTTTTACTTGAATTATTTAAAAGTGTTCAGCATAATAAAGTTCATTTTCTATAGCTTTTTAAGGGGTGGGCACTACCATTTAAAAATACTCTTCTAAAAGGGGAGAAAAGTGGGGATTTCTTAGCAGGAGAGCTGGATTACAGAAGCCCATTTTATCTACTATTAAAAATGGCATGGATAACAGTCAGGGGCTTTTAAACTATTAAAATGCTGGCCAGAATTAGCACAATGTGTATGGTATCCCCTTCTTTGATCACTGTATTGAACAAAGGACTAATGTAATCTTATCTGCCTTCTATTAAAATATATTCTTATATCTTTTGGCCATTGGACTAAGAAGTGAAAATCTCACTTGCTTTCCATGAACCTGGCAAACCTGAAAAATGAATAAAATGGACCAGGCAGGATCTGCAGCCCACTGACTCACATGTTCCTCTATAAAGGCCTCCATGATTGTTGCCACATTGGGCTCTCAAAAAAAAAGAATGAATTTTTAAAGAAATTTTCTCTATTGTATAATATATAGGAAATTTTAAAATATATTCTTTTATGAAGCAAATTTGAGATTCATCAGCTTGTGGTCTTTTTTATCAGACTAACGGCCACATTAAATCTGTACCTAGCTTTCTTCTCATCGTATCTTTCTACTCCTATCCTTCTCCTTTCTTGTCTCTATCTTTAATACACATGAAGCATCTGTACTCCAATTATGTTCAATTGTTTATCTTGCCCAGAAAATGCTAATCATTCCTTTGTTTTCTTGTACATGGTTACTTTTCTGTTGGCGTGTACTCTCTTCTCCTGACTTCCGCTCTTTCCATGCACAAGTTTAATAAAATTTCTAAATTTCTTTTCAAGTATCAGGATGTGTGGGAAGTCTTTTCAGAAAAAGACTTGATCCTAGATCAAGTTAAATACTTAACTGAACTCCACAGAGATTTACTTTGCAATATTGTTGTTTATGTATGCATCTATTTCATTATTACTCTCATGATGGAGACCACAACAAAGTGGCCCTGAGCAGGATTTAAAATTAACCAATTGGCTTTCTATGTTTATTTGTGAGTCTGTCCCAGGTCTAGATGTCTTGTTTGGAGATGGGCAGTGGATTCATAGTAAGTGAACTTCTGTGAATCACTGGTCCCAGCTGAGGCCTGTAGTGGCCTGTGATGCCCTGATGCCTCAAAGGACAAGACAAGGCCACAGCTGAGGATGCCTGGCTCCCTCCCCCATTAACTAGATAAAGGCTGTAGCTGCAGGCATGTCACTCTTGCAGTGAAGGTCAACCTGGAGTTAAGATAGTTCTCCTAAAGCAACATAATTTTTTTTTTTTTGGAGAAGTCCTTGAGCTCAAGGTCCTGCTCAGTGTCCTGCATTTTCCACTCTAACCCCTTCCTTGTTGGAAAACCAATTAAATATAGGCCACCCAGAGATGTTCTTTGACTCAGCCCCCAGAAAATCCCAAATTACGCTAGAAAGTTTGGATCCTCCTGGAACCCTAAAATCATATCACTTGTCTCTTTTGTTTAAGCCTTCGCCATCCACTAGTTTGGGAGGTTGCGGGCTTGATCAGTCTGTGATCCTCCCATATTTCTGTTCACTCAGCTTTTGCAGGGAGGGGAAGCACAGTAGCTTCAAATAAAATAAACATGCTTGGATTTGGTTCTTTTAACTTGTGAGGAAAGAGTAGTCACCACTCCTGCTCAGTAGGATCCTACTTTATATGACTGCGAGCTAGGCTTCCAGGCTGCTCACCTGAGATTCTGGGCAGAGTTAGGCATCAAGGACAGATGACCCATAATTCTTCATTTTCTCAGATTGTGTACAGTGCCTTTGATCAGTTCAAGCCTGGATAACCTTGTCTGCTTTGTTTCTTTTTCCCAGCCTGGAAATTCATGTAGAGGAAGCTTTATCAGGAAAGTAAGGGGGAGGGAGAGCTCTGTGTCATAATATCAATATATAATTCAAGCTGCAGAGAATTTCTCTGCCCACAACCTCTACAAATGAGTCATTCTCAGCCTTCACTGCTGTTCATCATGCTTGCCCGGATGGCTGTTATAAAGGATTCTCATTCCAACCAGATTGGAAGCATTTCATGGCAGCAGGAGCTGTATCTTATTAACCTTTGTATCTTCAGTGTTTACCAAACAAAAGGAGATTGAATACTTGTCAAATGAGAGTCTAGATGGAAAATGAGTATAAAACCTTAAGATCTCAGTTTTCCTTTAGAGTCTACATTTTGTGACACAGGCTGCCGAAAAAACCACAGGGTCCTTGACCAGTCTCACATTTGCTAAGCAAATAACGTGAAGGCTGATAGGATATCACATTTACACTGCTTCACAGTTTCGGCAGATGGAACAAACAGAACTTGCTGTGGATCTATTTTATTTTCTCTGTCCCTCTTCAACTTGGAATGCACAAAGTATTTGCTCAGCACAGTCGGGCATCTCATCGGATCCATGACTACCCTCATGAGTTCCTTGAATTATACTTAGAGATTATAGGATAAAGAGAAAACTTTCTTATGAGGTCAGAAAGTCATTTTGCAATATTGTGAGATGAGCTAAACATATCATGCCATTTCTTCTTATCATTTTATCTAAAAATAAAGTAATACATAAGGAAGAGATATATCTTGTATATCATATATATGTATGTATGTATTCAGTGATTTATCAAACAGCTAATGAAACCAGGATCTGTAACAAGTGCTACACAGATATGTACATTTAGCATACAACTTCCTAATGAGTTATAAATGAGGACTCTAAAACATAAACATGCTAAATAAATCACCTCACATGCTTAAACTATTAAGAATCTATCTACTTTTAAAGATGGAACTTTATGTATGGTACTGAAATCTGTGAGTGTAGTTTCGTTTCAGTTGTCTTTATAACTCAGCTTCACAGTAAACCATTTTAGTAGGTCTAAAGTTCACTGAGTTCAGAGCAGCTTGAGGATTACACAGGCTTTAGAAATAAAAGAATGAATGGAAGTCCTACCTGTAGGAAAGATATTCTCTGAAAATCCCATAAATTAAACTTTGGTGTTGGTATTGGTCTCTGTTCTTTCATATCACCTTATGACCAAATGAAAAGTAAACTTGAGAAAGTACATGTACTAATTCTTCTTCTCCTGTTAACACTAATTATAATGCTGCTTAAATTTATAGCATATAACACTATATAATCTGCACACAGTAAAATCAGAAGCTATTTGATTTCAGTTTACAAGTAATGCCTTACATGAACTTGGAACCTAACATAAGATTTGTGTTGGGAAAATTTTAAGATACTATTAAGGTAACATCTGTCTAAAAAAAAGGAATCATACCAATCATGAAAGCAAAATCTTTCCCAGGAAACCCCTATCCCTGTTTCTGGCAATATATTACTGGACACAACGTTGTCACAATGACCATCTGTTATTCTGAGAAGGGTGGAAAACTGAGCAATTTACTTTTTCAGTCTTTACATTGGAAGCAGATGGGGAAAGAAATGGACCTGCCAGCCAATCATATTTGCCCTTGAATCACACAGCTGTTGTAGAATTAAATACAATGTGTGGAAACAGTTCACAGCGAGTCTGACTTAGCGTTAACAACAGATAGTGGTTTTTGTCATTAGTAAATAAACAGGAATTGGATTTTAGTTCAGTAATCAGACCTCTGTTTTTATTCTGAATTTCTCAATATGCTCCAAACTCACAAGAAATATTCTATCTGTAATTTAAAACTTTGGAGCCTATGTTTTTTCATGATAAGTTTCCAAGTATAATTTTATTTATTTTTATTTATTTATATTTTAAAGAGGAAAGAAAACACAGGAAAAAACAAAAAACAAAAGAATCATACAACAATAGCAACAACAAAAACCCAAAACAATAATGATACAGGATTTCAAGATAAGATGATAGGAATTTAACAATGATTGTTATATTGCATACTGTCATCTTCGAAAGATTTGCTCAGTTTACCAGATAAAGGCATGCAAAATTGATTAAACAATATGAGCACTAACTTCCTTTTCTTGATCTAAGAGAATTAGTAGTATGATTATCTTGGCTATGTTGTGTATATATAATGCATATTTATGTATTTTTCTTTTCCTTTCCTTCTTTTCTCCCTTCCCCCATTCCAGTTGTTCTTTCCCTTTGAGCAGTTCCTTTCCCTTTCACAATATCTACTGTACCTTTTGGATCTTACTTACTCTTTCAGTTTCTTATATTAGGGAGACAGTACAGTGTTTACACATGTGAATCTGCTTTATTTTTCTTATGAGTATTGTCTTGAGTTGCATCCATTTACCTATAAAAGCCTCAAGTTGATCCTTCTTTGTAGCTGAATAATACTCCATTGTATAAAACTACCACATCTTTTTCATCCATTCCTTAGTTGATGAGCATTTGGGTTGTTTCCAAAATCTGGCCATTACAAATTATGCTGCTATAAACATGGGTGCAAATATATTGCTGTGGTAGGATGTTTTTAATTCTTCTGGGTAAATACCCAGAAGGGGAATAGCTGGGTCAACTGGGACCTCCAGTCCTAGTTTCTTGAGGAATCTGCACACTGATTTCCGTAGTGGTTACATCAGTCTGCACTCCAACCAACAGCGGAGAAGGGGTCCTTTTTCCCCACCAGAATTTGTTACTGGTTGATTTTGTGAGGCTGGTCATTCTTTCTAGAGTGAGATGGAATCTTGGTGTTGTTTTAATTTGCACTGCTTGAATGACCACCACACTTTTATTTGGGTTCATAAATTTAAGATATAAGCAATTTCTTATTTTTTAATTTAACATATTCTCTACTCCCACAGAAATATGGAGGAAAGAATAGTCACTAAGGGCAGCATACCATATTGCCCAACCCTTTCTTTGTCTAGCAATATCATTTGATTTATGATTAAAAGGGAAAAGATTTCGAGGGATTAAACAAAAAGCAAACTATTTCACCATTCTAATGTTCCAGATTACGTTCATGTGTGTAATATAATATATATACACATAGAAATTATTAATGATTTCCAATTTGTGTAAAGACATCACAAATATGGTGAAATAATTTATTGAATTATTTGACTTTATCCAATGAACCTACTGATATTGATACAGTATTGTCCTTGGGAAAGAAATGGAAAACTCTCCACTTAGAGAGTTCCTTTAAAATGCCTTTTTCAGGAGGAAAGAAAGAAGGGAAAAGGAAAAAGACATAAATCTGTATATATGTATATGTAAGATAACTAAAATGTCTATACTGATGAATGTATTAGTTATTGAGAAAAATTGGTTAATACTCATATGATTAGGTCAATTTTACATGTTTATATCTGTTAATGTAAACAACCGTGTTGAAGGTAACAATATGCAATATTGCAACCATTGTCAAGTTCCTATCATCTTGTTCTGTAAACCTATAATGTTACTGCTGTGGATTTGCTGTTGTAATTTGTTTGTCTCTTTTGCTTTTTGTCTTTCTTATATGTGTCTTTTTTCTCTTAAATAATAAAATAAAATAAAATAAAATGCCCTTTTCTAACAGTAAGAAGAAATTGACTGTTGTCATGCTTGCTGTTACTGAAATTAAGAAAGAAATGTAACAGCAAGAAATTACATATACTCTAAGTAAATTCTTATTTGATATGCTAGAATAGGGTTTTATTTCTTTGCTTGTTGACTTATTTCTTAGGTTAAGGATCTTCAGTTTTGGACATCTCTTCAGGTATAAACAATACTTTTAGATAAAAGGTATATTTTAAAATGTTGACTTGGAAGTTAGATAAATAAGCTTGGTTAACTGGTATACTATGCCTAAACTGCCAGTAACAGTAACAAAGATATTATTAATACTATGAAGAAGTATTTCATTTCAAAATATTTAGGGAGAAAATGATAAAGGACAGTTATTGTATTCAGTTGCTCAAAATATTCAGTAAAAAGGGGTAGATTTAGAAGTTTTCAGAATATAACCAAAATTATCAATTATCTATTGACCTAATAATATATAGCAAATCATCCCCAAATGAAAAGGTTTAATATACACACATTAAATATTCTTGTCTTTGGGTTGGCTTGGTGATTGTGCTGATATAGGATGAGGTTATTCTAAACTGGAGTAGCTCATGCATTTGTTGTCAACTGGTGGTTTAGCACAGGCTTATCTTACTAGGATGGCTTTAACTTGGACACTCGGCTTCCTTCTAAGTCTTTTATATCCCTTCACCAGACTAGTCTAGATATCGTCATTTGATAGTTGTAAGTATCAAGGAATGAGCCATCCCACTTATGCAAGAGAAAGCAGAATCCTGCCTGCCTTTCTGAGCTTCTGCTTGGGACACTCTTACTAATAACTTATTGAGTAAAGCAAACCAGATGCTAAGTCTAGGATCAGAGTGAGAGAGGACTCCACAGCTCCAATCATGCATGTAAGAAAGTTATTATTTTCAGTCATCAGTGTAACTTCTCTGTCACGTTACGGTTATTTTTGCTTCTGTTAGGGAGTATAGAAAGAACAACCTGTATCCTCTGACTAGGCTACTTTGGTTGAAAAGTTATTGATTTGCCATACAATTATCAAACTGGTTTGTGTATAGCTTGCTTGTGGGGTTGTGTTTTTGTTTTGTTTTGATTTTGTGAGGGGGTGTCTCACTATGATACACAGGCTATACTTAAACCCTTGAGCTCAAGTGGTCTTCCTACCTCAGCCTCCTGAGTGCTGGCATTACAGATGTGCACCATCACACCTGGAGCTTGTTTTTTCAAATGATACTGACTGTATTTTTAGACCTACAATGTTTTTTCTTTCTTTGAAGGGGGGAGAGTTCTATGGATATTAAAATTAACTGACCTTGTCTCTGCCTTACAAGTCTTTATACTTCTTCTCAAAGATTGTTTTACTCTTTCATAAATCTTATTCTTGACTGAAAAGAAACCTTATCTATAAAAGAAGAAAGTTATCAAATACTTCTGTGAGTAGGTTGTACTAGACAAAACGAGAAAAATATCTACTAATTATGATGTATAATTATGAATGCAATATTCCATATCAAACTCTGTTTCCTAGATTTAGAATGGTTTCCCTATGTCATAGAGACATTAGAAAACTGCCCTCCAATCACCTCAGGAATGTGACCTTGTCATAATTGCTTAAATGTATCATCATTAAAAAGTCATAAAAGGTCATAAAAAGTCACTGTTGCTATTGTTGTTAGTTGCATGGGTTCTTGTTTCAGTGACAATTGTTAAAACTAAGTAACAGTATGAACTTACACACAAAGGTTTAGTTGAAAAGTAAGAAAATAAAGAGGAGCACAGCTCTGATAAAGATTAAGCTGACAAAGAAAGTAACAGAACATGGGGAAAAGGCTTCTGTTGGAAAAACTGGAGGGGCTACAACTCTGGATTGGAACAGACACCCATTTTATGATGTGCTGTGTGGGCTGGCATCTGATCCATCATTATATCAGTTTTGGTTTCCATAATTCTGGAGGAGTCCTCACGTCTTGAGAGATGATTTGGTTCCCATGTGATGACTGTTTTTGCTCGTGGTGGGCTAACTCATGCAAAGTTCAGTGTTTCCTTGCCCCTGAAGACTACAGGTTCAGGACAATGGCTGAAGTGTCTAGGGGTCCCTCTGGCAAGGATCTAGAACAGGACAAGTGGACCTTGGAAAGGCCGGCAATGGGATGCTCCCATGAATTCTGAAAATTACTTTACTCTTTGTTTCCTCCGTCTTGAAAGTAGATGACATACGCTAGATAAATTTAGGACTAATACATCCTGTTTTGCAGATTTTATCATAATGATAAGCATACCTATATCCAAAGCCTTAAGAAAATAAAGAATACAAAAATGAAGACCAAGCTTTGCTCTGCTTTTAGTTACATAATGGGCATTTGCAATTCCAAGTGAAGAGTCATGAGTTTTAGTAAAAAAACTGCTTTTATTTCCTTGATTCCCTCTGAAGAAAAGGCAAATCCCATTTTCAGTGATAGTCCGGGTTAAGGGCCCAGGAGTTTGTTTGTCTCTTGTCTCTCTTGTGGTCTTTAACCACTATTAAGAAAAGTCATGCCATTGCCTTACATTTTTCTAACTTTTGGAAAGTCATCTTATGTAAGCAGATGCTTGCTCTGAAAGACACAAAATCTCCGATTTTGCAGATGCAGAAATGGGCGTAGTGTTTTCCTAAGTAACTTGAATTTGTAAGACATGTATTGAAAAATCACATATACCTCTAATTTTGCCATTATAAAGTAAACAATGTCCACACTCAAATTTCAGTCTGGAAACTTAGTTGCATGAGAGGGTACAAGTGAAGAACTACAGCAATTATTTTCCAAGATGTAAAGGAAATGCAAATGAACACTGTTGGTGAGCTTGTGAAAGGTATATGAAACCGCATAAAGCAGCCATCTGTTAAAATAGTTCAAAAGCAAAAATGTGGTTAGTTATTGACTAGTTTTAATAAGCTCGAAAGTTGCTAGTTCACCCGCAACGAATTTCAATCGAAAGTCAACTCTTCATTATTTTTCAGTCGGCATTCCATGATCAGTGTCAGATCACTGCAGCTCATGCACAGCAGCAGGTGGACCAGATGCTGAACATTAAATTAGCAAAATAACAAGGCAAATCCTCCTTGCAAGCTCTGATTCCCTCCCTGCCTTCCTCCCACACATGAAAGTCAGAGAGGAAGGAAAAAAAAGATATTGGGACAGACTGCGGCTACGTGGCTCAGGGGTCCTGTTTTGTGTATTTCACCTTGCTTTGTTTATGTTCTGGCTTCTGCGATAGCATTGTATGTGGTAAATAACTGACCATAGGAGATATTTCTGATACTCTTCTAAAGAGTATTTATACTTTTTCAAAAATAGATCACTTGGCAAACTCAATACTTAACTCAGATACTGCTGCTTCTACTTAAAATAGTTTTTTTTTTCTTTAAAAAATCTTTGCTTTTCCATTTTATTCTCCTCCACAATATACTGACTCATTTTTTTTCAAAATGGCCATTGGCTTAGTTACTGAAATGCAGAGCAAAACATTGTCAGTCTTTTATGAATGGGAATTACTTTTTATGCACAGACATAGAAGTTAAGTCTTTTATTCCAATACAGCTGTCCCACCCATAAAAGCTAATTCAGTTGATACTTAAACTAATTGAAAGTTAATTATTTTATTTCTTTCAGTGCATGTATCCTTTATTGAAAATAACATAAATATGAAACAAATAAGCTTGTGACAATTCTCAGAAAGGTTTCATAAATAAGATAAGACTTCCACATGTCCTGTATCATTTAGTAGTGTAGGGATGCTGAACTAGCTAAATTTCTACTTTCTTTTTCCTTCTTTCCTTCTTTTTTTCCTTCCTTCCCTCCTTCCTTTCTTCCTTCTTTGTCTCCTACTGCTCCCCTGCCCTTTCCCTTCTCAGTTCCCCTTCCCATCCCAGTCTTCTTTCTCCTTGGGTTTCTCTGGATTGAATATAGGGCCTCATGCCTGACAAGCAATGCTCTATTAGTTGAGATATATCCCCAGCCCTAAATTGCTATTCTTGATTAGACATGACTGACTGTAATTATAGAATAAAAACTCAGATTTTCTCAAGAAGGATAGTTATGCATTGATAGGCATTATATTATTTATGATTTATAAAAAAATTAAGTGATAATTGTATCTCTGATTATACTTCATGTTTATTGTTATGATTTTAAACAAACAAAAACTATTCAATGTGTAGAATGCTAATAACATTGAATATATTTTTAATGTTGCATTAAGTGCAAAACATTATGATATCATTACTAAGAATATAGAAAATATTCTTGAGCAAAATAAATTCTAGTAGAATCTCAAAATCTGATAAAACATTGCTGCTGCAAGTAGGCATAAAGATTGAGGCAAACTAAGTTTAAAGCACTTTTTAAAAAATACTAGACATTTCGTGTGCTATTGGTGGTAGGTAGCATAATACGTGAAAACTGAAAAAGATGGCTCTTTCTAAAGTATTAACGGAAGCCATAAATTTTTCAGTCTCCCACATGGAGACTTTCTGAGCAGCCTAAGTAAGATAACATGAGCTGTGCTTTGCTTATGATAAGGTATTCCAGGTTCCCTGCACAGGGCTCTGCTGGGTGGTGGGAAAGTTTCCTTAATGGTGGGGCAAAAACAGTGGGCTTCACTGCTGGCCTGTCTGAAAGGCAGATGATGCAATGAGTAACTTACTGCTCTAGGACTATGAATATAATTGTTAGAATGGCCATTATAAAAAGACTACAAACAAAATTCTGAAAGCCCATAGTGAATGAATTTTCTTGAAGTTAGTGAGATGCACAGTGACAGCTTTATAAATTCCAAGTGTTTTCTAATGGTGTTTTCTTTCTTTAGAACAGAGATCATCAGACTATAACCCACAGTGCTAATTGGGCTCATCGTCTGTTTTGTTTCATTTTTTTTAAGAGTAGTTTTACTGAAGAATTGAACAGAAATATAGAGAGTTCCTTATATTCTTTTTCACCTAGCCCCAAATTTCACTTGTCACTAACACCTTGTATTGGTGAGAAATATTTGTTAAAATTGGTAGATTATTGTGGAAGTCTATAGTTTATATTGGGCTTTATACTGTGCTGTATATTCTATGGGTCTTGCCAAATGTATAATGTCATATTTACACCATGATGGTAACCCTAGGGAGTACTTTCACCGTCTCCAAATTCTCCTGTGCTCTAGCTGTTCGCCTTTCATCTTCTCAGTCTATTCTGCTGGCAGTCACTGATGTATTTATTGTCTTTGCAGTTTTGTCTTTTGAAAGAATGTGATATAATTGGAAAAATACAGCACTTAGCTTTTTCCAGACCAACTCATTTCATTTAGTAGAGTGAACTTAAGATTCCTCTATGTCTTGTCACAGTTAGATAGCACATTTCTTTTAACTGGTGAATAATATCTGATTGTATGGATGCACTACAGGTTGTTCATCTTGGTTGCTTCCAATTTATGGCAATTGTGAGTAAAGCTGCCGCATACATTGGTGTGCAGGTTTTTGTGTGGATATAAGTTTACTATTCATTTTGTTAAATATCTCGGACCACCATTGTTGGGTTAGATATTACTATGTTTATCTTCATAAGGCATTGCTAAGGTTTCTTCAAAAGCGATTGTACCATTTTTCATTCCTACCATCCATGAATGATACCATTTATTAGTCTCTATCCTTGCCAGCACTTAGTATTGCTGGTACTTTGGATTTAAGCCATTCTAATAGCTGCATAGGGGGACCTTACTGTTGTTAATTTTTTTTTATAAAATACAGTTTTACTGAAATATATCCATGCTCATTTATTTAAATATTTTCTATGACTGCTTTCATGCTACAATGTCAAAATTGAGTTAATTGCCACAGACACTATGTGGAGAATCAAACCTACACTAGATAATGTTTGATGCATAACAGAAACTCTTTGGGGAGATTTGCTTTAGAATATTTTTTCTAGTACGTTCTCTAATGACTTTTGGAGAATTTATACAAAAATTTCTCTGAAATATTTCTATTATGCTTCTTAGAATAATTATGTAGCATCCAAGGTCTTTTAACTTTGTCACCACAATGCTCAATGCAATAATTTACACTTACTCTGCAAAGGATTAGACATAAAAGGAGACCTTTGTGTTATTTTCTTTGTTTAATAAAATACTCTTGGGGAGGAATTAAATATATAGCAGTTGTTGCCAGTAAAATGTCATTATATATCTCATAAACCATAAATACAATAATATTGAAAATACAAATAAACTTTGTACTGTATATATGCTTCCCAAGTTTATTTATAAAATTTATATTTACTCATCAAGTATAATTTTCATAACTGAAAAAATTCTACTTGTTATAAAGATTACTCTTTTTTATGACTTTCTTTGTATACTCAATAATTAAAAGGGATACTACTGATTCATGCTACATGTACAGAGTCCTGAAAGATGCAAGACACAAAAAGATACATGGTTTTCACATATGCATTATATCAAAACTAACAGATAGACAAAAAAAATTTGGGAAAGATGTGGCTTAGAATGTATTTCAAAATGTCTGTTATTATGGCATGTAAAGATAAAAAGGAATCTATTCTTTTTTATTTTAAAAAAGCATAACAAAAGAAAAGTATAGAAATGATACAGAATTTCAAAAAAATAGTAGGAAATTAACACTATTTAATATAGTGCATATTGTTGTCTTACGAGTAGTTGTTCAGGTTACAAGATTTAGGCATAAAAAAAAGAGTCAAACAATCAAATAATGAAAGCACAAACTGTTCTTTTAGATGAATCAACAGAAATTAGTAGTATAGCTATCTATCTTGTATGTATATACATACATACATATTTATATGTATACCTATATACATATAAACTTTTCTCTTCTTCCTTGTCTCCTTTGCGGATGTGAATGGACTACTTACAGACCACAGTATGTCTTTAAGTGATGTTTTTCAAATGTGGTTGATATTGCCATATTTCCTGGCCTAACTCCAGTCCTACTGGTTTATGTTATGGAACACCCAGGATGATTTTGATAGTTATCCTGTAGATCATCAGTTTTGGACTGCTGTACCAATATATCTAAGGAAAGAATTTGGAAATTGAGAACCAATGCTTAAGTTTGGTGGATTTAATCTGTTTTGATTTGTAATTAGAGAAATTTCTTGTGGTGATGTGTGCATGTCTTTTTCAGAAATATGTTATTTTTTGAAATCTAAATGGGAAATTGGCATAGCATAAAGGCCAGACTTGCTCAGTGAAGTCACTAAAATTTTCATTCACACCCTCATCCCATGCAATCACCAGCCATAGTTATTAACCTTCTGATTACATGGCCACAGGCTGGGCATGGAGATAATTCCTTTACAAACTGTCACAGCCACTAAAAACATCAAAAACTGAAAGAGATCGCACTGCTGAGTCATTGTAGTTATCTTTGTTTGGCTGAAGCACTGTGCGTTTTGTTCTCAAAATGCTTTTATCTCTCAAATTGTAATATCCAGTTCATCCTAAAACATTCATTTCTTAATTCCTGACCAGAAACCTACGTGCTGAAGGTTACATGCTGTTCTGGAATGAGAAAAAGAGATCTATGCTTGTTTTTCTGGGGCTGATTCTGTCACTAATAGATACAGCTTAAAAAAAAAAAAAAAGCACTTGTTTCCTATTTTGATTTCTTCATCTTTATAATAATTCTTATTTTTCCTGTGTCTCGTTACTATGTATCAAATACAGTCATGTAAGTGGAAGAACTATCGAGGAGAAGTCTCTATTCATTTTAATATACTTTTTTAATCTCTCTGTTTCACTGTGTCATCCCTTTCTTTCCTAGCAAGTTATGAAAGATCCCTTGGTGGCCTCCTACTCTGCAGTTGAATCTCCTTAGCCTCACCATGGACTGCTGTTTTGATAATCTTCCTAAACCATAGATACATATGCAGCTGTTCCTTACTTTTAAAACTTCAGTGGGTCAGTGTTCATTACCCTTTATTTAGCATTTAAAACTTTCTGCAACTGGGTGTGATATAAGCTTTCTACAAGTTATCCGAATTTATGTCTGTTTCTCTGAACAAGTGATTTTTACTCTGTACCTAGGACTGAGTTATTTCAGTGCCTTACTTTCCTACGTTTTCCCCTTGACTTGAACACATTTTTCAACCTACATTTCCAGGCAGAATTTCTCTCTCTCCCTTTTAAAGTCTAGCTGAACAGTTATTAGCATATGAGTTTTGCTAACCACTTTGACCAAGTATTAATACCAGTTTCTTTTGTGATCTCTAACTCCTAATTATTCCAAAAAGTGTCCTTTGACACTTACGTTTTCTCTTGGTATAACTGATTTTATATATTAAAGTATCTACTTCTGTCAGTTTTTAATGTTTCTGAAATTTGGGCTTATTTTAAAAACTACGTATAGTTAATGATTGTATTTTTTCTTTTATAAATTTATTATTTCTATTTTGATTGATAGTGTCTTATGGTCAGTGAAATACAGACTACATTTTGATTCTGTTTGCTGTAATGTGACTTTCTTGGGAGGCAAAGACCATGTCTTACACAATTTTCTATTTTCCACAGCTCCTTGAATGAAGCAGGTAATCAATAAATGCTTTTTAAAGCAGTGAAATACATAAAGTGACATAAAAATGAAAGATACAGTATAATATATTATTCCTTAAGTAGTGTGTGAAATGAGGCCTTCAAGGTTCTGGGGAATTTAGATCATAAATTCTTCTCCATTCTTTCTATCATTTGGGCCTATTGTACACTCATGTTTTATTGGGAGAGATACAATGCACTTTGCTTGTTGTGATGGTTTGAGCATGATCTGCTTATTTAGTCTCTGAAGTCCACCAACTACATTATGTTTTATGCCAGAATGCTTAAGTAACAATAGTACCTTTTGCTCTGTTTCACTTTGTTTCAGAAATCTTGCTCAGCCAGCAGGGAGGCCTATTAGTAGCTTTTTTGAAATCTATTTACAAGTGGTTCTGTTCATTGACTGTACCTCTGCCAAAAGTCATCCAAACATCATTTGATGCTACTTTCTGGCTCTAGGTTAAAAGAATGACCACTTCAAATTGTTTCAAAAAGTTTCCAATCATTTATATGATTATAGCATTGACTGATTTATCTAGAAAACTTAATTTCCCTCTGGTCTGTCCTCTTAAACTTTTATTTCCTCTTGTTTTTAGTGGGGCATAAGTGTTTTAGAAGTTACCTTCTCTTTGCCTTTATTATTTCTCTTTCCTTTCTTGTTTTATTGTTCTAACTCTTGAAGGTTAACAGTAAAATAAGAAAGTATGATCTATAATATCATGCAACTTTAATTCTTGAGTATGCTTTTTCTAATCCCTGTTTAGGTTACAAAAATAATTTTAGCAACTAATGTTTTTTTGTTTAACTTTTGCTATGCTGTGTGAAAAGTATTTTATAGCAATGGTTTGATTTAATCTTTTAATTAATGTATGAGCAGGAATCATTACTATTCTTATAAAATGGAAGCCACACAACATAATTTCTCAGACTCTTTCAATAGTGTTACATTTTCTTCAATATTCTTACTGTGAGTTAAAGACCTGGATAATCTGAGCCTTTTCCTCCCACTCTATATTTTGCCTGCCTTCATCTCCTGCCACTCCGTCCATCATCTCTGCAATAGCTGTGCTCACCACTTTTCTTATTGGGCACGGCCTTCTCTCAAAACCTCCCCCTCACTTCAGTCAGGTTATCCCTCAAGGTCACCTTCTCAATGATGTGTCACCTGGTTCAATATGAAATGCCACCTGCTCCAATAATTTGTATCCTCTATTTTACTTTTCTTTCTAATAGAACTCATGCTCTAATATTCTACATACTTGTATTCACTCCCCTTTATTATATTAACTCCCTCATTGAAAATATGAAGGCAGAGGTGGCAGCTGCTCTTATTAATTTCTGTATCCCCGAGTCCTAGAACAGTGTCTGACATATAATCAGCAAATAATAAAATTGAATAAATACATGCATAAATCAGAGACGTAAAATAAGTCAAGAACTTTCAATTGGTGAAGCCAAGATTCAACACAAACCGTTTTATTTTTGCACATTTGATGTTTGAATATATTTCAGGAATTTGTTATATAAGCAATAAAATGTTGCCTGTAGCTTCTCCATAAGCAATTCGTTTGTAGTTCATTGTTTGGCAATTTAAACCAAGATCCTCTGTGCAGAGTTGACTTGGCAGGCTCCTCTTGTTTTTAGAAGCATTGTTAGCACATAATGTATATGAGTCGTCTTTCCTGAATCTGTTTTTTTTTAAACTGAAATGTGTCCATAATCTCATCTGAACCACCACATTATACTGTCATCTGTTGACCAAGATTGAGCATGAACATGTGGGGCATATTTAAGTAAGAGAGAGGATTGTTTGCTGTTTGTAATATCATGGCTAATGCACCAGAAACAGATTGCATGGGCATTGTGCTTCTATCTACACATCTTATGTTGAACAACTCATGTAGTAAATATTTGTGTTGATGACTGCTCTTCCTGCTGAGATGCAAACGGCCATGGGTTCAATTTTTTGATACGCTCAGACTATTTTTTAAGCTTCTATGTGGAAAATGCTGTATTATTTCAATGTATATTTTGGAAAACTAGTGTGGTGCCATGGTCTTGAGTATGAGCTAGAGGTTAATCAAACTGCTAATAGGAGCAGCAAGTAATTTCTGAAAATGATCCTATAGCCACCTTGTTAATGTCAAGCATGATTTGAGCTGACTGATTTGATTGCTGCTTTCTTTCTGCAAGGCGGCTCAATGCAAGGAGTGACTTGCATGTGTAATATAGGTCTCTATGATTTCAAGCAACCTAATGATGTTTACAGAGCTGAAAGAAATTTCTCACTTTTTCCTGATAGAGAACATCCATACTTTCGCTCTTTAATATTTTACATATTAGGGAAGGAAAGGGTATTATATGTTGATAGGAAATTGAGAACATGCTAGTTTTTCTTTGGGGGGGAAGGGGATACTGGGGATTAAACTCAGGGGTTTCTCATTGAACTACATTCCCAGCACATTTTTACTTTTTATTGTGAGACAGGATTTCACTGAATTTTTAAGTTGCCCACGCAAGTCTATAACTTTCCATGCTCCTGCCTCAGCCTTCCAGAGTGTTGGGATTACAGGCATGTGCCGTGCCCATGTGGTGGTCTGCTTCATGTGCTAAAATGTTCAAAACTGTCCTGCTCTGCTTCTAGGACCCATCTGTACAACTCTATGTAGATTCTGGACAGAACTATGGGTAGGAGAGGCATCTTAGCCTAGTATTCTGGTCTGTATTTCTTGTATTGTGCTACAAGCTTTTACTTCTGGACTAGTTTTGGAGTGACTTATACTTGAATCCCAACTCTCAAATTAAATGATGCCACTTTATAAAATCCCTCTTGTTCTTCCAGGTTTTGTATACTAGAGTGGTGCCTGTTCCTCTCATATTCTCACTCACTTCTGTCTGTTATGGTTTAGATCTGGAAAGTCCACAAAGCCTCATATGCTTGGAAGTGGGGCTGTGGAAGGTGATTGGATTATCTCGGTTCTATAGCTGACTTAGTGTTGGGCAAGAGTTGGAAGGGTATATTCCTGTCTCTGCCTCCTCCTTTCTCTCTCTGCTCGTTGGCCATCATACCAGGAGCAACTTTCTCCTGTTGCAGGCCCTTCTACTATGCCATTTTCTCATCTGAAGCTGCCAAGCATGGATTGAAAATTCTGAACTGTGAACCTGAAATAAACCTCTCTTCCTTTAGGTTGTATGTGTCACATATTGTACCTTAGTGAGGAGAAGGTGACAAAGATACTGTCTTACCAAGCTCCAAACCATGTATCTGTCTTGTTTTGAAGTATTTTCTTTCCCCTAGTCAGATAGTATTATGATTAATATTTGAATTCAGAATTACAACATTCTGCTTAAGAGAAGAAGAGAAGGGAGAACAGGGAAGGAAAAGAGGGTGAAAAAAACAAAAACAAAAACAAAAAAAGACCAAATTCTTTATCATTCTTAAGTAAGAAGCCTAGGATAGGTCAAGCATGAAATTTCCTTTTTCTCCATAAAAATAATTTTTATATTGGATCGGGTCTATTACTATGGGTTGCTCCAAAAAAGGTGATACCAAATAAAAATAATATGCCTGATAACCTATGTTTTGTTCCTGGTTGAATCAGGGATATACAAACAGACATTTGGAAAGAAATAAATTTGACTTTCACATAAATGAATCAATATATTACAACAGTAATAAATTTGTTAATCTCTTTGAAGATAAAATTTAAAATTTGTCTTTGGTTTGGACTTTACACTAAAAGCATAATTGAGACAATTAAAAATGCATGTTTTCTTTTTTAAAAAAGTTATTCAGCACATTCCTTTTCACTGTCACAGACAATTAAATGAACACATGCATGGAGTTTGGGGACAATTGGTTCTCTTTTCTAATTTTGTAAGCTAAACTGGATGACTTGGAAGAAAACACTAAAGTTTCTTTTTAATTTTGTCCTTAGAGTTATCAGCTCTAGTTATTGAAGGATAAATTTATCTTCCTTAGCCTCTCAGCCCTGTTTGATCAATTTTGGTTCTCCTTATATGTTTACAGACACTACATTCTGAACTTGGTTTTAACCACCATAATAGATGAAGGTTGTGTACAGGGTATGTCTCAGCTTGAGTTCTGCTTTCAGACTGAGAATCAGCTTTCAGCAAAATGTACCCTTAGATTACATCTACCCTGATAAAATACGTTTGTCCATTTCTTTAAAATTTGTTTTTAATTTTAGTTTATTCAATATGTGTAGTACATGATGTTTGTGTACCTTATGGGAAGTTCGTACATGTAGATAGCACACCTGAATTCTTTTTTCTCATCTCCTTACCCTTTTCTCCCTCCACGCTCCATTCATCCATTGGTCTTTCCTTTTTTCTATTTTTTTGAACATGTTTTACAATACATAATGCCCACATTCCTGTGTGGAGTTTATACATGCACAAAACATAAATTACTCTTATTCATTCCTTATTCCTTTCCTTTACCCCCTTTCTCCATCTCTTGATTGTCTTTCCATTTGAGATGATCCATCTCTCTACTTCCTAGTATCTTTTATTTTGTTCTGTCCATGTCTCTAACATTAAAATTTTCCTAAAAGCAAGGAAAATGGTAATGAAAAGGCCAACTTGACCTCCCATCCTTTAAAAAAAAGCTGGCATATTCTTTTCTGATATTGTGCGTATTAAATGTCATCTTCATATTTATTTTTCTTTTGTAGTGGATATCATTTTCTTCTTATCAGCCAGCTTGTTCTCTTTTTGGGGAAAGAGTATGAGGGTGTGCCTAAGTGGGGTGCTAAAAGGCAAACTACAATTAAACCTAAAGATTCATTTGCACAATGAGATCAGTCCGTTTTTGGTAGTTTTAATTTTAATATGGTTCCTCCCAGAACTGATCCTGGGTCAAGAAAAGAACTTGAACAGCATGCAATAGTACATGGTTTACTTGGGAGAGGCAGGAAAAATGGGTAGGGAAGTGGAGAACAACAGGAAAGATGGGGTAAGCAACATGAGGAGAATTATCAAGATAGCCTTTGCTACAGATAGATAACTTATTGCTTCTGGGAAGTCCCAGAAAATGATATAAAAGACTCATTTGTCTTATGGAAAGAACTAGCTGGTCAGGTCATTGGCCAGTGGTATGCAGGCAAATCAGTTTTCCTCGGCTTCAAGAATTCTTAGACCACCAAATGCAGACACTGTCATTTGGCGTTTATTGCAGCAGGCTGAAGTGACAGGAGTCAAAGGTATGGGAAAGAACCAATAGCCTCTCTTCCCAGCTGATAGTCTGCTGTTTTTATTTTTATGATTTCCGCCGATTTATTACACATAAAAACCTAATATTTACTTCTTGGGTTCATTTTAAGTACTCAGAAATTTACTTTTTTCTTAGTCTAGGTATTGAAGTCACACTTCTGCATCAGAAAATTACTTTTGACATAATTAATTTTCATACTGAAAATTTAAGTTTTGGACAAGATTATTTAAAACTAATCAGGTAGCACTTCAGAGTTTTAAAACACTTTACAAAATGCTTTACAAAAACATTTTTGTAAGGTCTAGTTGTGATTAGAATTTTTGATGTTTTTATTGCTTAGACATAAGGTAACCAACCTGGGGAACTATAAAATACTAGAGCTAAAGTAACTGTTCGGATTATGTAATCAGGCCTCTTATGGTCCCACAGCTATTTAGCAAAGGAGGAGATAAAGGTTTAAAAACAATTACTTGTTCAAAATTATGCAAATAATTAGCCTTTCTCTCCCTAACCCTGCATAAAACTGGAGAACCCTCTGAATTCAGAGCAAAGGTTTTGTTTTCATGGGGTTGTGTGTTAAGTTATAAACTCCTAGAACCAATACGATAGTCTCTGTGTTGAGAGCCCATTTTGTCCATGTCTTCAAAGCTAAGACATTTGTTTCTAGTGTTTCTTTTCTTTTAGAAATAGAAGCACCACAAAAGTAATGAAATGTGAGTATATATTTATGCATACATAATACGTACATATATATATATATATACGTATATATATATATATATACACACTTATATATTAGACCAGTCTTAGTCTGCTTTCTGTTACTGTGGCAAAATACCTAAAAATATGAATTTAAGGGAGGAGAGGCTTGTTTTAACTCCTAGTTTTTTAGGTTTCAATTCATGAAGAACTGGCTACATTGCTTATAGGCTTGTGGCTAGGAAGAGATATCATGGCAGAAGGGTATGGTAGAATAAATCTGCTCACTTCATGCAGTTAGAAGGAAAAGAGGGAGATAGAGTATACATTACAGCACTTCCTTCTGCTTTTTTTCCCTTCTAATCCCACCTTCTATTGGACAGTGCCACTCATGTTTATTGTAGGTCTTTCTCCCTCAATTTGCTGGCTGACAAGCCACTAGTCTCTGGAAACACCCTCTTAGACACACCCAGAAGTGTACTTTACTAACATTCTCCGTGTCTCTCAGTTCAATAAAGCTGACAATTAAGATGAACTGTCAGATAATCTATCCCAAATCTGATCAGCTGGCCCCATTTTATATCTGCTACTCTGCTTTGATGTTTGAGTTCTTTTTCCTACTCTATGTCAACCCTTTAAATGTTCTATGCTTGCAGGAAGCTTCTTGGACTAGCTTCTGCTATCAAGATGCTTTAAAAATGGAGTTCAAAAATGGAGTAGAATAGAATGAATATATGTCTCTCTATATGTATATCATATATATGTACTTTAAATTTTTCCATATGTACTTTAAATTTTTCCCAGTGTCCATGAGAAATTTAAAAGTTATCATAAAGTAACATAGATTGAATACCCAGACATCCAAATGTTGATTTTCTTTTGATTTTATTCATAGGTGCAATTTTTGTCATTTAGGCTGCAGAGTCCGTGGAGTATTTTGGGGGAAGGAGAGAATTATCACAAATTTATTGGAATTACTAATTTAAAGTATTATTCTTAGATGACACTAAAGTTTTAATTGAGTGATAAGACAAAAATACCTTTTTAATAGTGATGATTCTAAATAAACAGGTATTTTCAAGTAATTACAGTAATCCGAAAAACTAAATAATGCCAAGAAGAACTGCAACCATAAGGAAATTTAAATTATTCTTGAATCAGAAAGAAAATTAGCATGAATATTTAGAGTATTTTATAAAACAATGAAACAAGACTCAATATACTTAAACCTACAGGAAACAGAATAAACTGTAATCAGTCATAAGGTCTACCATAAGAAAAGAAGATAAAAGTAAAGGATTTTTAGAGATTAGAAACAGAAAGACAAAATAACCAAAGAAGGAAGAGAAAAACAAAAGTACAAGTATTTTTAAAAACACAAAGCTAATGTTAAAATTCTAGAGATATTAAATATTAATGTTTTGGGCCAAGGATTTAGCTCAGTGGTTCAAGTGCTGGCTTAGTAAGCTCAAGGTTGTGAGTTCAATCCCCAGTGCCAAAAAAAAAATAATAATAAGTAAATAAATGAATATTAATGTTTTTTTGAAAATGCTAGTAAAAGTGATAAACCCCTTCAAGTCTATTAAAGAAATGATGAAAAGTAAAAAAGTTGACAATAACCAAAGTGTAGCATGCATATAGTTGTTGAATGATGAAATTATGGAGAGGCACATTATGGTTTTTATCTAGCTGTCCCTGCAAAACCTCATGAGCTCATAGTGGGGGCTTTGGGGAATGACCGGATCATGGGTGTATGGTACTGGATTAGTACACTGATTGGTTTAGCATGGTTCTGGGTGTGGGTATTTATTTACTGAAGAAGGAAAACCTACTCTGAGTGTGGGTAACACCAGCTAATAGGTTTGTAGCCTGCATGGATAAAAGGGGTGCCTGCCACACTATGGACCATTGTCATCTGCCATGCCCCTCCACCATTCTGTCCTGCATGGGAGCCAGCTGATGATAGACTGAAATCTCTACAAACTGTGAGCTAAAATAAAACTTTCTTTCTTTAACTTGTGAGTGTTGGATAATTGGACCCAGCAATGAGAAAGTAACTAAAGCAGGGCACCTATGTGTCGGGCATTGTACTAAGCACTTTATTTAATTTAATCTTCACAGCAACCCTCTGAGAAGAGCATTGCTTTTATCCACATTTTATACATGAAGAGAACCAGAAATATGTGCAAAATTGAACAGCTGGGAATCTAGTCCAAACATTTTAAAACCTCTAGCATATTCTATTATAATTATTGGTTAGCAATGGTGCTTTATATTCTCTTTTTACAGTTTTGATAGCAAGCCTCAGTGTAGCTTCTATGCATTTCCTTTCTAAAAATTGTACTGTAAAGTTTAAGGTACTTTTCTGCTAAAGAAAATTTCCTGGAAAATTCCTACTCTGTATCAACCTCTTAAATGTTTATTTTTTCAAGTTTCTAGAAATATTTTATGGATAGTCACTTTCTGTAAATGTGAAAAATCTAGTGTCCGAAGGGAAAAGAGGGGCCAATGAACTTCAAATTTTCCCCCCTTGAGCTTTGTGTTTAGAAGGACATACATCTTGGCCCTATAAATGCTGGCCGTTTGCAACTCGAGGGACGTGTACCTGGTAGCAATTTCAGGAATATGAATTCTTTAAAACTGGAGTTCATCCATTCTTTACTGAGCAATTTTAAATACTATTTATCAAACTAAGATTTAGTCAGGAAAAATTCCACTAAACTGTGGATGAGAATTTAGACAAGAGAGAAGTCTGCTGCCATTCTGATAGGCTTGACTTCTCAACACAGACCTTTAAGTCAAGAAGAGCTTGGAGTGAAGTATTTCAAATCCTGAAAGAAAACAACTTCAACCTAGATTGATGTATTCTGCAAAACTATCTTTAAAAATTGATGGAGAAATAAGATACTTCCATGACAAAGAACAACTGAAGAAATTTATGGACACTAAACCAACACTACAAAGAGTACTGAAAGACACTCTAGAAAGAGACAAAGATAGCTACAGGCCTAAGAATGACAACAAAAGGAAACCACTAAGCAGGGCAAACAATTAAACAGAGAATTTAGACTAGAGAGACTTTTTCCTAAAGCCATGTTACTTTTCTCTTCACATTTAATATATTTATTACATTGAGCACACATAGTTTCCAAATGTATTCAACTGTCTGCTTTTTTTCTTGTTAATGCAAACTCTGAATATGGTATCTCAATCCAATTTAAAAATTCAAACTTCTATTAACATCACCAATAAAACCGATAAACTCTCAGCACAACATATCAGGCATTTTAGGGGAAGATATTTGCTTTAAATTATGCTGGCATCAATTCCTAATATTTAAATAAAGATATTCTCCCTGGTGCCAGCATTTCAAAACACTCTTTGATGAAAGAAGAGGTGTTTTAGAAATACAGACATAATTTTGGAAGGTAGATTAGGAATTGTTGCTTGGTTGAGTGCCAGTAACCATCTGGTCTCAATAAAGGGAAAAATCCAAAAGTACAGAGAGAAGGGTGGTGAAGCATTTGAAGTAAAATAGGAAAATGCATTAATTAGTTACCAAAAGGATTGGAAGTAGTTTGTAACATCTGATTAAATAATTATCAAATTAGAAATTATTTAAGAACTCTTTTAAGAAGAGATCCTTAGTGTAATGTAACCTAATTATGTTAACTCTGCCTTTATTTTTTACATGCACTTGAAGGGACTGGCAAAAAACTGACACACATGAACATTTTCTTTCTACTTCCAAATATCTATCCTCCATTTTTGCCTTTAAATGTTCAAATGCAGAGGGGAAAAAAGGAGTGGAGAGAAGGAAAGGAAGGAAGGAAATAGGGATAAAATTTTAAAAAGAATGGAAGGAAAACAATAGAAACAAAGTTTTGTAAATGGAGAAGGGAAAGATTGATGGGAAAAGAGAGAAATGGGAAAAATAGAATTAAGATATATTATGCACCATTACAAATTTCCTGTGATCATTATGTATGTTAAAATGTACCAATAAAATTAATTTAAAAAAAGAATGGACACATAGTAGGTTCTCAAATATTTGCTTGAAGGAAGAAAAAGTTTTCATATAATAAACTAGCAAAAATGCTATTGCAAAACAAAAATGTCAGAACTGAGGCAGAAAGAAATTATTTGTTGGAATCTGATGAGAACCAAAGCATGTATTGAAGTTAGTTGTGTTTTGTTTTCCCTGAAAACCTATGCAGTCATAGGTGAGGAGTTTTCAGAGGTGGCTGGATCTGGAGTGTGTGACACTGGAATTGATTTGTGGTACAATGCTAGGATCAAGGCCACTAGGTTTAAAGATGTGAGTGCTACCTGCACTAAATAGGCTGGATAAGTTATAAGGAAGAGAAAAAGATAAGATATAAGAAATAGAAAAAGCTGTGGTTGTCCTTTGATTGTTTTGCTACCCTCTTCCCACCATGAGTAGTTTCTCCTTTGTGATGTCTGTCTGCCATGTGCCACCCTGCCTTGGAGCCAGCCGATTATGGACTGAAACCTCTACAAACTGTGAGCTAACTATATCTTTCCTCTTTTAATTTTGGGTGTAGGGCATTTTGTCTTAGCAACAGGAAAAGTAACTAAGACAGTTCTTTTTTTTTTGTTTCCCTCAGAACTCTGAATAGCTCTGGCAAAGACACAGATATAACCCTGGTTTAGAAATTCTTTGCAACAGTGATAAAATCAATAAACCTAGAAATGAAAAGAAATTTATCCTAAGTAATTGCTGTGAACTCTATTAATTTACTAAATTATTAAATCTAATCTATTTAAAATCTCATAGAGTTTCTTTTTGTGAGGTTGTTTTAGAAAAAAAACTTCTTTCGACGACCAAAACATATTAGGTCATTGGAGTATGTTTTTCAGGTTTGGGCAATTTTAAATCTGGGTTCTTTTGGTAGAATATAGATGTTTTTGATGGCAAGTAAATGCTCCTCCTAATTTTCAGGCAACATAAAAAGACCAAGTCACTTAGGCAGTGCTCATTAGAGATTCATCTGATTTATAACTCTCAAGTTGTCTCATGGAAAAGAAGTGGTTAGACGATGATAGGAGCCTGAAGTTTTACAGTTACAAGTGTCACATTTCAGATGGTTATTAATTCAAAATATTTTTAGCTTATTTCTGCATAATCAGAGCTCATCAGACTATTCACTGCACTCAAAATCTAAATAATTAAAATAAAGTCAACAACCTGAGCTACATTTACCTAGTCTCAGTGAATATTCCAGTCTGCATTGTTTGTGGAACTTTTTGGATTATAATTTTTATTCTGCATAATTTCTGACTTTCTAAACCTTTTCAAATAAATGTATTTTTCAGCAAACTTCAAATATAGATATTTTGTCCTAAAAAGAAAGTTCATGGCCAAAAGAAGTAATAGCTCAATATTTAAGTTAATTTGACCATTGGAATCAATGTTTCAATAAATGATTAAGATTCTAAACAAGAAATTATTATTTCTCTTGGAAATAACTGGAGGAAACCTGGGAGAAACACTTCAAGACATTAGTACAGGCAATGATTTTATCATAGGAGCTCCAAAACCCTGAAATGAAGCAAAAATTGAAAAATGAGATTGCATCAATTTAAAAAGTTTCTGCATAGCTAAGGAAATAGTTGAGTGAAGAGATAACTTATAGAATGGAAGAAAATATTTGCCAACCATTCGTCTGACAGGAAGTTAATATACAGAATATGTAAGGAACTAAGAAAACAGCAGAAAACTAAGCAATCTAATTAGAAATGGGTCAATGACCTAAATAGACACTTCTCAAAAGGAAAAATACAACATGCCAACAAATATTTGAAAAAAATAGTAATTTTAGCCATTGGGGTCTGCAAATTAAGACTCCAGTGAAATGCCATCTGACACTTATTAGAATGACTATTATAGAAGTAACTTTCCAAATAATAAATTTTGGCAAGGATGTGAAGCAAAAGAACACGAATATACTGTTGGTGAGAATGTGCATTACTATGTCCATTATGTAGAACAGTATGGAGTGTCTTCAAAAAACTAAAAAATAGCTGGGTGTGGTGGTGCATAACTTTAATCCCAGCACTCAGGAGGCTGAGGCAGGAGGATTATTGTGAGTTGGAGACTAGCCTGGGCTACAAAGTGAGTGCAAGACCAGCCTGAACTGCATAGTGAGACCCTGTCTCAAAAAATAGAGCTGGGGATTTAGCTCAGTGGCCTAAGCACCTGCCTGGTAGGTGCGAGGTTGTGAGTTCGATCCATGGTACCAAAAAAAAAAAAAAAAAAAAAAGGAAACCCAAAAATATTTCTACTATATAATGCATCTCTTCTGACTATAGGTATATATTCAAAGGAACTGAAATCAGCATACCAAAGGAATATGTGTATATCTGTGTTTGTCGTTGCATAATTCACAATAGCTAAGATATGAAATCAGCCTAGGTGTTTATCAATACATGGACAGATAAAGAAAATGTGGCATATGTAGTAGCATTCAGACATAAAGAGAAACAAAATCATGTTATTTACAGAAAAATGGATGGAACTGTAGAATGTTATGTAAGGAAACTAAGCCAGATACAGAAAGTAGTACACATTATCCCTCATATATGAAGCTTGAACATGTCAATTTGAATGTAAAATAGTGATTACTAGGACTTGGGGAGCACAGTGGGGGAAGAGAGCTTGGAATAAGCGTAGTCAGATTTGATCATGCACACTTTATGCATGCAAGGAATTATCACATGCAAAACCATTAATACATGATTTATATGTATTAATAAAGAGAGTTATTTCTAATTTTAAATTTAAAATATGAAATATAACAGTGGAAAGAAGAATTGGGATAAAGTACCTATTACACATAATATTCATGTTTAGTGTGCATAAAATTGTGCATAAATGTCTTGTGGATGTTGATGTTTATTGTTTATTTGCAGGGACCGGAATCTATTCACATGGTCCAATGGATGGGTCATCACTTTAACTAGATGATGGTTTAGAGAGACAGCCACAGAATAATTCTAACTTTTTAAAGACTCCCACGAAAATCCTTCTTTGACTTACATAATTGTATGAATAGTTTACTCTATGAAAAGTTATGTAAGGACCATTACAACCTAGATATTAAAGCCAATTAAGTTTTGAGAACAAGAAAATCCTCTTATTAGTTGAATTTTTACATATTAGGGAAAAATTAGAAAAAGGAAATTTGCAAAAAGAAAGCAAGGAAGATTGCCCATATTTCAACTACCCTCAGATTTACACTTCTGTTCTTTTTGTATGTCTTCCTAGATTATACAAATGAGTAAATAAATGACAATAAATAAAATAATAATTTTTATGTAGTACTTTTGATGATATTTCAAATCTGTCCTCTTATTCTTTTGGTATTTAATTTGCTACCAATTCATTTTCATATGTGCATGGAGATAAACATTATTCTAACTTTATTTTGTGAAGAATTACGATTATTTCTTTAATATAACTTCCTAGAGGAGTAGGTGCCTGAAAAAAGGGCATATATTCATATTAAAAAATATTTCCAAATTCACTCCAGGAAAATTCAGATCACTCTCCCACTGGCTGTACACGAAAATACCCATCAGTCAGACATTTCAGAAAAGGTTTAAGCAAATATGAACCAAATTTCTCTTTAATAGCTAGTTATTTCTTTTTTATGGTAGATATTTTGTTTTTTATTATCTGGCTGCTCAGGATTGATTTTTTCCTTTTTATAGGTAAAATATCCATTGCAGTTTTCCAATAGCAGGTGTGTTTGCCTTTGGGATTAACTGCCTCCCTTTGCTTCAGGACTGAGCCTGTGACTCGTGTAAACTTACCAGTATGTGTTATATTCTCATCCTATAGACGTGAGCAGGTAGCCTGCATCAGGTTCTGTTGTTTGACTTTGTAAAATACCAAAAGGGTATTCTCCCTCTTTCTCTGTTTCCTTCCTTCCCTCTGTCTTATACTAGTATTTTGAAAACAATACAGAAGATTGGAGCAGGAAATGGAGAGAGAAAATGCAAACAGAGAGAAGAAGATAGGATAATATGGGCAAGATAGTTCTAGTTTAATTTAAAGCAAAACCTCTGACTGTACATTTTACTAATATAGCCAATTACTTTTCTTGGTGTGTTCTTTCTCTTTTTAAAAAGTAAGTATCCAGCTATTTGTTTTCTAATAATTATTGAGTCATCTGGGATGAAAGTGAAGTATCTGTCATCCCATCTTATCATTTTCTTAACATTTACTATTATAAAGTGCTTGCTAATATAAAGAAGTTCTTACAGGGCTAGACATTTGTCTCTGCTATACTAGGAGAACAGAGAGAAGACTTTTGTTGTCTTAATTTACCCACATTTGAGCCTTAGCTATTACATTAGCAGTTAAAGGATGACAGGCAATTTGGGTTCTCTGGTCACGTCACTAATCACATTAATGATATCAGACATGAAAAAGAAGCTTGAGAAATCATTTGCCTTATCACCCGATGTCTTTCCAACAAGAGTTTACATCATGGCATTTGAAGAGACTGATATCGATAAGTACTCAGTTGACAGTAATTTCACTGAGAGCAATAATAAAGCAATCAGATCCAAAACAAGCTAACAGTAACCAGGTGGGACTCGACTGACATGGTAATCTTTTAAAAATTAGTTTGCTTAGATGAAATTTAATGGAGGGGTAGTGAGAGCAGGCAGAAATTGATGGGAAGATAGATTAGGTTTTAGTCATTTATCAATGGTTCCTTTCCAGGGAACCTTTTAGTCTGTTGCAAAACAAGACTACTATTTGAAAGGCTGAGCCTTAACTCCTGTATTCATAGTTATTTCCATAACTAATTCCTAAGCTTGATGGGGCTCCCAAATTTATTATTAGACAACACAAAAAATGGTCACTTTTCTAGTAGAAATAGTAAAAATCATATCCTGAGATGACAATAACAGTTACAGCTGGATGTTGAAAGTTGAAAACCATGCTGTAGTGCAAACTGTCTTCTCTGATAACCAATGAGGAACTTGAACTTTATACCAGTTCAGATGGCTAATGATACAGACTTGCTTTAATTTGATTGGAGATTGGTAAGTGAAAAAATGCTCAAACATACTTCAATACAGCATTAAATTAAATCTTGGAAGACAGCTGGCAACAAATGTATACAACCCTTACTGAAAATGATAAAATTATATGACATGTGCGTGTGATTTTATTCACTCTATGGAAGCAACAATAACACATCAAAGACACCTCTTGTTCATTATAATGATGAGATTTTGGGCTACTTATGCTTTGTATCTGATACTGAGAGGGTTTCTAATATGTTCTGAGAATTATACTATGTTCAGTACTGAAAAAGTTATTTTTTTCATTCTTTAACAACCACTATACATTTAAATCATACAGTTTTTAACAAGTATTCTAGATGTTTTTGTACAAAGTGAGAACCTACTAACAACCATGATATTCAAGTTTCCTATCCTTATGAAAATAATGCAGAGACAAAAAGGCAATAAATGAGCAAAGTAGATATTTTCAGATCAGAATAACAACCGTGAAAAACATGAAGAGTTGCCCAGAATCAGGTTACTTTAGGCAGGTCACTTATGAAACAGGTCTCTGCAAGGATAACATTTGAGCCTGGCATCAGATAAGTAGCTGGTTCTGGGAAAACTGGGCAAAGGAAGATGACTTCATACAGAGAAAAGTTCAAACTACAGTCAGAATCTGCAGCACTTGGAAGCTTTAAGGAAACTCTAGTGTTGCCTCCAAAAATTGAAAATAGTACTATCATAGGACCTAATAATTCTACTTATGGATCTCTCTCTCTCTCTCTCTCTCTCTCTATCTATATATATATATATCTCCAAAGAAAATAAAATCAATTTTTGAAGAGACATCTGCACTCCCATGTTGTTTTTAGTATGAGTCACAACTTCCAAGAAATGGAAACAAACTAAGTGTCCATCAACTGATAAATGGTAAAGAAATTGTACACATACACCATGAAATACTATTCAGTTGTAAAAATGAAATTCTGTTATTTATGACAACGTGGATGAATCTAGAGGACATTGTGTTAAGTGAAATAAGCAAGATACAGTAAGACAAATATCACAGGCTCTCAATTAAATATGCAGTGTAAATTTGGTCTCAAAACAGTACAATACAGTGATTATCAGAAGGTGGCTAGGGGGAGTTGCGGTGAGGGGGCAGGGAGGGGACATTGATAAAGAGAGTTGTTGGTGGCTATAAAATTACAGTGCTGTAGGACAGATAAATTGTAATATTAGTTTACACAGAAAGATGATTATGGCCAACAATATTGTAGTGTAAAAACTACAAGAGAGGTCTCTGAAAGTTCTTACTACAAAGAAATGACAAATATTTGAGACAATGAATTTAGCAACACAATGTACACATGTTTTAAACCACCACACAATATCACATAAATGTGTGTAATTATTGTTTACTTAAAATGAAATTTTAAAAATTGTTAATTTAAAAATAAAAATAAGAAAATGAGTAAAGAAGTGGAAATATAAATAGTAGAAAACAAGGATTATGATATTGTTCCTGTAAGCACTGTGTCAAGCTGTGTTTTTAGCTCAGTAAATTAGGACCATCTACATGTGTTACATTGCTGGTTTCACCTCTTTTGCACATACATAGTCATATTCTAAAGTTCATCACAGAGGTAACATGCCATTGGAGGATTGTGTGACATAACTTCCATCTGTTATTTATACTGACTGATCTTCTGTATCTCTTTCAAACTTTGAATCATCTATCTAAAGTTACTAAAATGTGCATGATGTATGTAATTCATGGGATTTTTGGAGCACTTTCTGTTTCATTGCAATGTGGGAGAGAAACTTTGAATTCTAGAAATTTCTGGAAAAAAATCTCCATGTGATTTCATTCCCATACTTCTTCTCAGTGATGTTTCTTGTTTTTCATATATTCCCACATGGATCGAAGAATTAAGAGATTCTGAGATCTTTTTCCAAGGGTCTACATAAAAAGCCCATAGAGAGTTAATGTTGTGTTTTCAATCACGTGATTCTGGTGTAGAGCTTGTGCATATGCACGACTAGTAAATCACAACTTCAATTATCTTGGCCATCCCCTTAAAAAGATAGATTGTTCCTGCTTTCTCAAAGGGAAAGGGGATTAAGAGATGAAGGGAACAGGGATGGAAAAAGGATACAAAAAGGAATTAAGATGTATTATATACATGTACCAATTCCCAAAAGGAATGTGAACATTATGGACTACAAACATGTTTCAATTAAAAAAATAAAAAATAAACTCACTTTGTAATGGTTCTTTAGATGAGGAAATTAAGTTGAGAAAATAAAGACCTAAAAGTTCATAGCAATTCCCTCCCTCCCTCTCTTCCTTTATTCCTTCTTTCTTTCCTTCCTTCATTTCTTCTTTTCTTTCTCACCTTTGTTTCCATTCTTTGTCCTTTCTATATCTTTGTTTTTCTGTTTGTCTCTCTTGCTTTCTTTAGCATAAAAGATGAGAACTGTGCTTTATCAAATTATGTGTTCCTATATCTTAGTATATTGCTGAACACAATACTGAGAGTACTGATGAAATTCAAGAGGCTTTTTCCTTTTCTTTTCTAGATTAATGAGGCATAATTGAAAAAAATTTGTAAGGTGTATGACATTATGTTTTGATACATCTATGAACTGTGAAATGATCACAATGAAGTTAATTAACATACGCATCTTCCCACATAGTGGCTTTTTTGGTATGTGAAAACATTGAAGATTTATTCTGTTAGCAAATTTCAAGAATAAAATACAGTATTATTGACTGTGTCAACATGCTACAAACTACACTCCAGACCTTACTTATTTAGCATAACTAAATTTTTTTTTTTTTTTTTTTTGGCACCAGGGATCAAACTCACAAGCTCATGCCTGCCAGGCAGGTGCTTAAGCCATTAAGTCAAACTCCTGGCCCTAGTTTTTTGAGGCAGGGTTGCACTATGTAGTTTAGGCCAGCCTTGTGCTCAAGTTGTAGCCCAAGCTTGCCTCGAACTCACAACTCTCCTCCTACCTCCACCTCCTGAGAGCTGGGATTAAAGGTGTGCACCACCACGCCCGGCCACATAACTAAAATCTTGTACTCTTTGACTAGTATCTTCTATTTTTCCACTAAATACCTACCTCCTGGCAATCAGTTCTGTACCCTCTGCTTCTCAGACTTGGACATTTTTAGATTCCACATGTAAGTAAGAACATGCAGGATTTTTCTTTCTGTGCCTCACTTATTTCACTTAATATAATGACACGCAGGTGGAATACTGTAGCAGTGGAGGTTTTCAATATTTTATTTTCAACAATGAATGTGTCAGCAAGAAATAAAACTATTAAGGAAACAGATATATACCAAGTAGTTCATCCAATAACAGCAAAATATGTTCTTTTCAAGCACATATAGAACATTCTTTGTGATAGGTAATATGTTAGGTCACAAAATAAGTCTTATTGTGTTCAAGAAAATTGAAGTCATATCAAGTATTTTCCTTACCATAATTGTATGAAACTAAAAATGAGTAACAGGAGGAAAGCTAGAAGATTCATGGATGTATGAAAATTAAACAACATATTTCTGACCAACAAATGAGTCAAAAATAGAATAAAATACCCCAAGATATATCTTGAGATAAACAACAGTGGAAATACAATATACCAGAACTGGGATGTAGCAAAAGAAATTCTAAAATGAAAATTTATACTGATAAATGCAAGTATTCATATAAAAAGAACAGGTCAGTAATGAGTGAGGGGTTTGAGTCAATCATCAGAAAATTCCCAACAAGAAAATGTCAGATCCTGATGTCTTTTCTGGTGATTTCTACCAAATATTTGAAGAAGTAGTCAAGATCCATGTTGTACCCATCTCATGATTTTGTACCCAACTCATGATTTTGCTCCATAAAACTTCCTGTGAGAAACGGGTTCGTTAGTAAATCCCCTCAGGCTCCCTTCTGTCTCTCAGGAGCTATCTCTATCAGTACACTTTTCCTACTTTTAACCTCTACTGTTCCTTAGAATCTTTTCTTGGACTGAGATGGTGGTGGGTGAAACATTGTGATGATAGAGAGGAACAGTAGGGTTGCAAGTGACTTCTGGAAAGATAGTGGAGAAGTAAGCAGCAGAGAAAAACAGCCTCTCTGAGAGTCACCATCCAGACACTGGAACAGAGCATTGTGAGGAAGACAAGAAGGAAGGAAGTGGGTCCCTTGGACCTATGAAGAATCTGAAGTGCAAATTGAAGCCCACAGAGAGAGTGAAAAGGAAAGTTTCAAGGAAGAGAAAGGCAGTAGCTGGTGGTGCCTTCGCCCTGAGACGGGACTCACAGCAGGAGTGGAGCTGTTTGAACCTGGGGATGCATGGTCACAGTGACAGTGTTGGTTGCTGACCCCTGAGGCCTCTGTAGAGAGATGTGGCAGTGGAGGGGAGCAGTGGACCTAGAGGACTGCATTGGCTGGAGCTGTTGGTCCTGGTATTCCATCCCTAGGATTAACTAAGGCTCACAGAAAATATGGTGGCGCAGTGCCAAAGAACCAGGGACTAGGCCAAACAAGCAACAACTTCTTATCTTCAACAAACTGAAGAGGTAAGATCTTCCAACAGACTCAAAACCCAAAACCTAGCTACACCTGGAAGATACCTCAGAGATGTAATCATCACCTAAGGGTCCTAAATACTACCAATAAAGCAACCCACCATAGACAATTTACAAACATCACCCCAGGAATTAAACTAAAAAAAAGAAATGAAAAGACATTTAAACAAGATGCAACCCCAGACATACAGCTCACCCAAGGCAAATCCAGTGGGCAATGAGGTGGGATGGTCCAAAAGCCCCCCACCAGGTCTCTCTGAAATGGTAACAATAATTGAATGAGACCCTGAAGAAAATGAAATCAGAAAAAAATCTGTCAGATAACTACAGAGATCACCAAAATACATACCATGCTTGGCAACGTTTGAGCAGATACTGACAAAAAAAAAAAAACAAAACAAAACAAACAAACAAACAAAAAAAAGACAAGCTTAAGAAAATTATGAAAGCTCACCATATGAAAGAAAAGGAATCCATAAAGCAGATTCAAGGAGATATCCAGGAGAATAAAAACTCCATTGAAGGTATTCAAAGCAGATTAGGCCAATGTGAGGACAGGATCTCACATATTGAAGACAAGCTTGTAATTAGCTACCAGAAAAAGAGAGATTTCTCAAAACTAGCAAGGGACTATCAGTAATGAATCTAGCAACTGCTAGATCAGACAAACAAGAATAACTTAGATTAATTAGAGTCGATGAACAAGGAGGAGACACCATAAATGACATTAAAAAGTGTTTACAGACATCACGACAGTAACTTTTCTGGTAGAGAAAAAGAACTTGACATACAGATAAATGAGGCATATAGAACTGCAATTAACAATTATCAAAAAAAATTGACAGGCATATTGTAGTCAAAATTCCAGAAATTCAACACAAGAATAAAATCCTAAAACCTGTTAGACAAAAGAAACAAATCACCTATGAAGGAAAGCTCATCAGAATTACAGCTGACATCTCAGCACAAAATCTCAAGTACTACAAGTTCTAAAGGAAAACAACTTTCAACCTAGATTGATGTACCTCATAAAACTTTCAAAATTGATGGAGAAATAAAATACTGACATGACAAAGAAAATCTGAGGAAATTTATGACCACCAAACCAGCACCCCAAAATGTTCTGAAGGATGTTCTAGAAAGAGATAATAAGGACTAAAGCTCCATGAACCCCAACATAATAAATCCACCAAAGAAGGCAAACAAGTGGAGGGAGGGGAAAGGGAAGGAAGCTAACAACAGGAAAATAATATGACAAGGATAAGTCAATACATATCAGTTATAACCATCAATGTTAATGGTCTTAATTCACCGATCAAAAGACACAGACTGGCAGAATGGATCAAGAAGCAAGATTCAACAATATGCTGCATACAAGAAACACATTTAATTAAAAAAGAAATTCATAGACTGAAAGTCAAAGGATGGAAAACAATACTCTATGCAACAGGACCCAGAAAAAAGCAGGGGTAGCTATTCTATTTGCAGATAAAGTGAATTTCAAGCCAAGACTGATTAAGAGAGATGAAGAAGGTCATTACATCCTCTTAAAGGGAACACTCCAAGAAAAAGAGGTACCAATCATAAATATATATGCAACAAATACCAGTGCACCCAACTACATAAAACAATTACTAACAAACATGAAAAATCACATAAGCCCTCATGCAATTGTATTAGGAGACCTCAATGTACTACTCACAAAAAGACACATCAACTAGACAAAAGAATCAACAGTGAAATATTAGAACTAAATCAACATTTTGAACAAGTGAACTTAGTAGATGTGTGTAAAGTGTTCCATCCCGCAGCATCAGACTACACTTTCTTCTCAGCTACACATGAGACATTCTCCAAAATAGGCCATATACTGGCTCATAGAACATGCTTAAGTAAAAGAAATTGAAATTATCCAGTGCATACCATAGGACACAGTGCAGTGAAACTGGAAATTCATACCAAAGGAAACCACAAGAACTTCATAAACACATGGAAATTAAATAGCCCCCTACTGAACAACCAATGGGTCACAGATGAAATTAAAGAAGACATTAGACAGTTTTTATAGTTGAATGATAGTGATAACACAACGTACTGGAACTTGTGGAACACAGTGAAAGCAGTCTTAAGAGGGAAATTTATGGCAGTAAATATCCATATCAGGAAAGGAGAGCAAGCACATATAAACAACTTAATGTTGAACCTCAAACTTCTAGAAAAAAAAAAAGAGCAGGCTAAGCCAAAAGCTTGTACAAGGGAGGAAAGACCAGAACAGAAATTAACACACTGGAGACTAAAAAAAAAATACGAAGAATCAATAAACTGAAGAGTTGGTTCTTTGAATGATTAAATAAAATTGACAAACCCTTAGCTAACCTTATTAAAAAAGGAAAGAAAAGACTCAAATTCATACAATTAGGAATTAAAAGGGTGAAGTCACAAGAGACTCTGCAGAAATCCAGAAGATCATCTATGCCTACCTAGAAAACTTATATTCTAATAAGATGAAAAATACAGAAAAAATGGACAGGTTCCTAGATACATATGAATTACCAAAGCTGAATCAAGAAGATATAAAAATCCTAAATAACCCACATTCAATAAACGAAATCAAAGATATAATTAACAGCCTATCAACAAAGAAAATCCTATGCCCTGACAGATTCACTGTTGAATTCTACAAGAAATTTTGAGATCTAACACGACTACTTCTCAAACTCTAATGAAATTGAAAGAGAAGCAATACTTCCAAATTCTGTCCTAGAAGCAAGCATTAATCTGATACCAAAACCAGAGAAGGACCCAACTAAGAAAGAGAATTATAGACCAATTTCTTGAATGAACGTTGATGCAAAAGTGCTCAATAAGACTGGAAAACAGACTCCAGAAAATCGTCAAAAAATTGTACACCATGATCAAGTGGGATTCATCCCAGGAATGCAGGGATGGCTGAACATATGTAAATCCATAAATGTAATATGCCATATTAACAGAATCAAGGAAAAAAGTCATATGATCATCTCAATAGATGCAGAAAAAACTTTTGACAAAGTTCAGCAGTCATTCATGATAAAAACCCTAGAGAAAATTGGAATACATGGTCTTTATCTAAATCTGATAAAAGCAATCTATGACAAACCAACAGTCAACATCATACTAAATAGACAAAAACTGAAAGCTTTCTCTTTAAAATTAGGAAAAAGACAAGATGTCTAATGTCTCCACTCTCATTCAACATGGTCCTGGAAACTTTAGCTGGACCAATTAGGTAAGAAAAATAAATAAAAGGAATAAACGTAGGAAAGGAAGAAGTTAAACTATCATTGTTTGCAGATGACATGATATTCTACTTAGAAGATCCTAAAACTCCATCAAAAGACTAGTAGATTTAATAAGCAAATTCAGTAATGTAGCTGGTTACAAAGTCAAAACTCAAAAATCCATAGCCTTCCTGTACGCGAATAACAAACTCACTGAGAGAGAAATCAGGGAAACAATACCTTTTACAGTAGCATCCAAAAAAACAAAATACCTAGGAATCAATCTAACAAAGGTTGTAAAAGACCTCTACATTTAAAATACAGTATTCTGAAGAATGAGATTAAAGAGGATACTAGAAAATTGAGAGATATCCTGTGCTCTTGGGTAGGAAGCACCAATACAGTGAAAATGGCTATACTTCTGAAAGTGTTATACAAATTCAGTGCAATCCCAGTCAAAATCCTAATAGCATATATCACAGAATTAGAGAAAACAACCCTAAAATTCATCTAGAACCAGGAGAGACCTCGAAGAGCAAAGGAAATCCTGGGCACCAAAGACAAGACAGGAAGAATCAAAATTCTTGACTTCAAATTATACTATAAAGCCACTGTGATAAAAGGGTGATACTGGCAAAACAAAAACAAAAGCAAAAACAAAGCAAATCAAAACAAAGACAAAACAAACAAAACCAGACCTGAAGTTCAATGGAACAGATTAGAAGGTGCAGAAACAATTTCAGACACACTAAGTCAACTTATCTTTGATAAAGGTGCCAAACACATTCACTAGAAGAAAGATAGCCTCTTTAATAAATGGTGCTGGAAGAACTGGCTTTACACAGGCCGAAGATTAAAACTGGACCCATATCTTTCACCATGTACTAAGCTAAAATCAGAATGAGTCAAAGATATTAATATTAAAACAGAATTATTAAATCAGCTGGGAAATAGAGTAGGTAAAAATCTTGAAGACATTTGTATAGGCAAAGACTTAATGAACAAAACCCTAATTGCACAGGAACTGTCACAAAAAATCAACAGCTGAGATCCATCCTATTGAAAATCTTTTGCACAGCAAGAGAAACCACCAATAGAGCGAAGAGACAGCCCACAACATGGGAGAAAATGTTTTCCAACTGTACCTCAGACAAAGGATTATTATTGAGAACATATAAAGAACTCAGAAAAATCAGTCCTCCTAGATTTAAAGACCCAATCCAAAAATGGGCATCTGAGATGCACACGTACTTCTCAGATGAAGAAACACAAACAGCAAACAAATATATGAAAAATGTTCAGTGTCACTGGTTGTTCAAGAGATGCGAATTAAAACAACACTGAGATTCCACCTCACCCCAGAAAGAATGGCTATCATCAAGAAATCAAGCAATAACAATGCTGGATGGGCTGTGGGGAAAAAGGAACCCTTCTCCACTGTCGTTGGGAATGTAGACTGGTGCAACCACTGTGGAAATCAGTGTGGAGACTCCTCAAAAAACTAGGACTAGAGGTCCCATTCAAGCCAGCTATTCCCTTTCTGGGTTTCTTCCCAAAAGAATTAAAAACATCATATCACAGCAATATATGTGCACCCATGTTTATAGCTGAACAATTTGTAATAGTCAGATCTTGAAAACATCTTTAATGCCCATCAACTGAGGAATGGATAAAAAAGATGTGATATTTTTATACAATGGAGTACTACTCAGCCATAAAGAAGAATAAACTGGAGATTTTTTAAGGTAAATTGATGCAACTTGAGAGGATACTCATTAGTGAAATAAATACGACACACATGTGTAACATCATATTGTCTCAGTGAGAAGCTAAAATAATATATGTATATGAATATGTATATAAAAATAGTTAAGATAAAAAAATAAAAAGTAGTCAATTCTCAACTCTTCCAAGGTCATTTTATCAGTTCAGTACGATTCTGATACCTAAAAGAGCATAGTACACTACCTAAAAAGGAAATTGTAGACCAATATCCTGCTGAACATTAAGTGTAAAAATCTTCAACAAAAGACTACCATGCAGAAATCAACTTCACATTGATGATACACAGTGTGTGTTAGAATTTGAACATTCAAGGATAATGTGCTATATATTTCTCTTGTTGTTGTTCAAAGTATTTCAAAAACTAGTTGATGTTGATTGTACATCAGAAAGACCCTCTCCATAGCAAGTTTTTAAATATTGAAAGCATTTGATTGGGTGGCAGTACACATATTTAAAGGTATATGTCAATAATTGTCTCTGACTAGTCTAGGAAACAGCAGCTGGCTTTAATTAAAAATCTGTCAGATAGCACTGTAAAAACATGTGAAATCTTTAACTCACTCTATAGAGCCATTAATACAAATCAATGTAGTATGTAGCCTTATTACCCCAGCTGGAAAGGTGAATCTAAGATTACTCTCAAGAGTTTTCAAATCTTTAAGTGATATCCAGATAATAGGAGGAAAAATGTGTTGAATCACTTACTTCCCTGACAAAATGGGACTTCACAAGATTGAGTACTCGAATAACCATTACTTCCTATGAACCATGACAGAAAAGTGGAAAGCCTAAGGGATTAATAAAAGAACTTGTACTTTGATACTTAATTTTGGAGAAAAGCCTAATATATGAGAATCTTCACAGCCATTGTCCCCTAAAAGATAGTTTTACCAGTAGGAGCTGATTCTCAGTCTGTTGATTAATTTGGTGGCTTCAGCAAACCAAGTTAGGCTGTCAATACCCTATATTGCTAGGCTCTTTAAATCGCCCCTGCATAATTGCATTGGTAGGCAGAGGTGGAGAGACAGAAAAGGCGATATACCTGCCATCCCCTCCTCCAATTTGAAAACACTCCTTCTAGGTATACGGATGGTAATTTAAGGAATAAAAACCAAGAATTAGAGTTGAATCTAGGTGAATAATGGTGATACGTTTTCATAATTTTTTGTATATCTTGTTTCTCTAGTATTTTTTCTCAAATGCATATGTGTTGCATTCAAAATTTTTAAAAAATATACAAAATTAAAAAATATATTTATATAAAATTATACTCAGCATTTTCTAGCTATATTTCCCTATTTCTTTTTCTACTTTTTGAAAAGGTCAAATCCCCACTGCAGAATGCAAGGATGTTGCTAGTTTATGTTCTCACTTAAAGTCATTTTTGAGATCCATGATAAGTAGCAGCTGTTGTAAAACCTTCTACTCTCTTAAACATCTAATTACCTGTGACATGTTCCATTTATAGACCTTCTATGATGACTATAGAGTTAACTTTCCCACGTGGTGTGATTTGTTGATCAAAATATTGTTACTGTGGATTGCTGCTTTTGGATTACTTGAAAAATGATTTTATCTATAAGGTTCGGTTTGTTGTGAGTTTTTCCTTTCTCAAATCACTGTTCTGCCATGTCCTCTGGTGTCTAAGATAACTCTTTGTGACTTAACATAGTTCTTGTCTTCTCCTTTGTATCTGCCAACCTTTTTATATTGGTAATTTGTGCAGGGCTATGCTAAGAGCTCTTTGAAGTCCTAGTGAATTATGGTCACTTTGAACTCCCATGTAATCAAAGTTACTGATTGAAATTCTGCCTGTGATTTAAATTTGCTAAGCCATGAACAGCTTTGTCATAGTTATCTTTATTCTGCAGCTAATGAAAATTTGTGACTAAAGGAGTAATCTTTTTCTTTTTCCCCATTTCTAAAGATGCATTTATTTAAGTGGTTATTTTAGAATTTCGGAACACCCTATATAAAGAGTCTTCAAAGATTATCTGGCCCAGTCCTTTCATTTATCTGATTGAGACAAATGAATCTTAGAGCTCAAACAAATGTTAAGTAAACTAAAACTAGAATATAGATCTCTGTTATTCAGGTCTAATGCTTCATTTCCTACTTCGTCCAGTATGTTTTACTGTCAATGGGAAAATCTAGTTTTATTTCTGAATTTCTAAAACAATAATATGTAAAGAATATAATCTTGATTCATCAGGGGACTCTGGATGTGAAATAAAAGACAATGGCTCTAGACATTGTAAGTTTCCTCATGGGTCATCAGAAGCTCACTTAATTTCTTAGCAGAGAAAAGTGGTTAAAAGAACTAAGAGAGAGAAAGAGCAAGTTCATCAACAGAGATGGCCTCATGGTCTCCTCAGTTTGTTGCAGTCACTCAGGTTTGTACTGCTTGCCATTCTTCAAGAACACAGGAGATAGACTCTGGAGAAAAGCAAAAAGGCTTCATTCAAAATGTTGTTAGTGAGCGATACTAGTAACATACACTGAACACATTTGTATCTTCCCATAATGTCAGAATAGAAATAAATTGAATAGCAATAAATTTATGAGATGAATTAATTTTACTAGCTTTATCAGCCTGAATACTCAAAGTTTATTGGGTATCCCAGTGCAGCAGACAATTGGAACATCTTTTATTTCAATTTTAAATCACACATCGCACCATATAATAATGTAAGTTATAGAATGGCTATGAAAGGGTTCACAGAGAGTCTACAGAGGTGTGAATGCCATCCCATGTGGCCAGATAAGCTAACAAGCCAGGCAGAGCTTCTCCAGGAGGGATGGGGTTAGTAGAGAATGCAAAGTTGCCTCAAGATCTGAATTCAAATGTAGACAGTTCTAGTGGTCAGTATCATGAAATGCCACTGAGCTGAACCTGAGAAAGGAAGTGTATGTGTGGATATGAGGAGTACAATGGGGCACAAAGCTGGTGTAGGATGTGTTCACCAAATAGTCTAATAACATGGCATGTCGAGGTGGTGCCACTGTGTCTGCATTAGTTTTCCATGGCTGAGAAACAATAGCCAATTTAAGGGGGAAAAGATTAATTTAGTTCATGATTTGGGGAAATTCAGTCCATGGTCATTTGGATCCAAGGCAGAAACATCATGGTAGAAGGGTATGGTAGACCAAAGATACTTAATTCATGGTGGCTAGAAGACAGAGTAGGGAACAGTGCAAGAGAGGAAAGGAAAAGGGACCATATATAGTACCCAAGACCGTGCCTCCCTGACGCATCAAGACACATGCAGAAATATACTTTATTAATATACTAGGTATTTCTTAATAAAGTTGACAAATCAGGATTAATTGTCTCAGTGTATCTCCTTTTATATTATCTGGCTGAGGAAGTTGCATTTTTTATTGATCTGGTATATCTGCAAATCCTGGTTTTCTCTGATATGACTTAGATGCTTCATGTGTCCATGTGTCTCTAACTTAATTTTGTAAGTTTACAGGTGGTAATTTCTTATTCTCAAGATTAATTTATTACTTTATGATTTTTAATTGTGCTGTGTAGCTGGGAGTTGTTATTGTTGATAAGTTTGGTGTGCATCCAACATTGGGCAGTGATCTGTTTGTATAAATTCTCTATCATTCTGCCTTAGGATTTGCATTCCAAGTGGAGAATTAAAATGGCACCACCAAAGACCTAGCACAACCTGAAAGCTACTATTCTATACAACATGCAATAATTCACAGCAAGTCACAGCCTGTTCTACACACAACATTGTCAGTGTCAAGTGAGGCTCCTCAGGTATTACTTTTGGGGCCATTTGAGAAGTATCATAGACCTTTTGTTGTCCCCTCTACCAGTTGTGTCAGTTACCAGGATGGCTCAAAGTCTTTGCTTTATCATTTGACTCCCCTTGGAATAATGGGGCCATTTTTCTTTTTAGTGGTTCCCTTTCAGCACAATGCACACTGGTTGACGGTGTGCCCTAGCATCCCTGCTTGGAAAGCTGGGTGATTCGCTGGAGTTGCAGGATCCTTTTAGAGGGGTTCTGTCTTGTCCTGGTCCTGGCTGACCTTGGAAGGCAAGGTCCAAAATATTCACTGTCCTCTTCCCCTAGTTATCATCTTTAGCTTTATTCTCCAAGCGGGTCATTGAGCATGCAGGAGGTCAGTTACATCAGTATTGAACTGAGAGCAATAGGTTTGAATCTTAACTATTTATAATCCTAACTGGGTATTGAACACTTTGAAATATAAAGTATAAATAGAGAACAACTGCCTCTTTTATTAATCACGGTCACATTAGTATTAGGAATCATGTCATATTCTGTCTATACTGTAGGTGATGACCTGCCATCTTAGCATACTGCTTAAGTTTCCTTTAACACGATTTTTGTAGAATGTTAGAAGATAATGTATAAAGTTTTACAAGGAAAATTCAAAATAAAGGACAAACATAACATTTTAGGATAGTAATTATAATGAGATTATTATACCAGAACCTATAAGGTTCTTTTCATTAACTCTAAAAGTACATTTAAATTCTTATTTTACTACACAGTAACATCAATAAATTAACTTCATTTAATTAAATGACAAAAGTACATTTTTGTATGAAATTGCTGTATTATTTTCTTCTAAATGAGGTGTCTAAATTGAATGCACTTGTTTACAGATGCACTTCACAGATGATTAATATCTAATATTTAATCACTAGAGTGATACGGCCTGGACTACATAGTATTTAGGCATATCTAGTTATCCTAACACTATTACAAACAGTCACATACATATACCTGAAAAGGTCTATCATTATAAACAGTTTTGACTGAGGATATGAGTAGGCTAAAATGTTCTCTTAGGTTTTATATTTAGATGATTTTTATACTTGGGGTACATAAATGCATTTAAAAACTCAAGAGGTTGGCAACAATTAGCATCACAACTATATAGAAATCTTTTTTCAAAATTTTTATTTTAAAGAGTGTATAACAGAATAAAACCAATCAAAACAAACCAGTGCAAGAGATACAGGACTTCAAAACATTATGAAATCAGCAATAGTTACCATAATGCCTTTTGATGTCTTCAAAATAGCTGCAGATAACTTTGGACATAGTATAAATTAAACAGAACAGAATAGAATAGAAACAATAAAAACAAAACAATGAATGTAATAAAAGATTTCAAAAAAAAACCAATAGTAAATCCAAAATTGTTACCATAATGTATTTTACTATCCTTGAAATGGCTTCTCCTGCTGTCAGATTTAACATAATCAGACAAAACAAAAGAGAGTAAAACCCAACCTCCCCAAAAAGCAGTGGAAATGATATAGGACCTCAAAACAAGACCATAGGGAGTCAACAATGACTGCAACCCTCAGAAGGAGATCCCCCCTAGATGACACACGGCTTAGTGATATCCTCTGAACCCATGATCAGACCACTGGCCCCAGACCTGCAATGTTAATGAAACACCAAAGCACGACAGGCATCCAATTGCATTTCATCTCAATAGCCATCATCACAGCCTGTCTTTCTCCAGATAAGCCAGTCACTTAAGGGGGTTGGGGGGACGGTACTTCTTGTTTGCCAGCCCATGTGCTGTTCCCAGTCCGGCCGCAGGCTGTATATGGTGCTGCTTCCCAAACTGGGCTTGTTGGGTGCTGCAGCCACTGTTCTCTCTAACCCCGGTCTGCATATGGCACTGAATCACAGGGAGAAGCTTAGTTCTTGTTTTCCCAGTCTGTCAGAGGCCCGCACACAGCGCCATTTCCCAGACTGGGCTTGTTTGCTGCTGCAGCCTTTGTGCTCTCTAACCGTGGTCTGTGAATGGCCTAGAAATCTTTTACATATATTAACTTAGTTTTTTACTCCAAAGGCAAAATTCATATTCATTTAACAGGTTTACATATTGTAACAGCACTGATAAATGTCAAAGGTATTTTTAGAACTATTAAAAGTTTAGAAAACAATGTTAATGACTGTAATTACACCTATTACTCAATATACAAATGTATCTCATTTATACAATAACATAATGTTGGTTTAGTCAAAGTCAGTAAATACATATCAATTTTTAAGTGATAGGATTGAACTGTACCAAATTTAAAGAGCAGTGAAGACAAAATTTTTGATTGTTTTATGTTTTCTAACATCTAGATGCAAGGAATATTGTATAAAAAAGAGTACTTATTGGTTACTTTGTATGCATTAAACCTATATAATCTTAGCTGGTAAGAGAAGAGGATTTTTGTGAAAGCATCTTAGACTACAGTGCATCTGAAGAAACTGTGGCAAGGCCTCTGGGAGACATCACATCATTCCCTGCCTATCAAGGGAAGCTCATGTTTCCAGGGCTGTACTGTCTTAGAATCCATGTCTTTCTTAGTCATTGGCTTAAGCACAAAGGCAGACAAGAACTGCAGCGTGTGGCTGCTGGGACCTGAGCTAACCAAGCTCTCTGTATTTTAGTTCTTCAGGCACATCCTTATGGACTCCACACCATGTAAATGTTGTGCTGAAGCTTAGGTGTCACAGCCCTTATTAGAACTAAATAAACTCCATGAATATGCAAATTAATGGGAGTGGTGTGAGAAACAAATGCCTACTTGTAGAGAAATTGATTAGATATCCAAGTTTCTTAAATAGGATGCATTCAACAGCAATTGGAAAAAACTCAGAACTGTAACTCTAAGCAATGAATATATTTGATTATCTCACATAATAAAGAATGTCCAGTTGGGCAATTTCAATACTTGTTCAGTGACTTTGGAGATGCTCTTGAGAAGTCGGACACTTTCCATCCTTTTGCTTGCTATCCTTGTTTATATTTGTTTTACCATCCTAACTTGCTTATGTTTCTTACCTCATTTTCTAGATAATAGCTGCACAATGGCTGCTAGATTCTCACGTATCACACTTTCATTCCAAAATATGGAGCTAACGCATCTGGAAAATCATTTCTTTCCTTTTACTGAGAATGACAGATTTCTGGTCCAGAAACCTTCAGCTTATTTTCCCTTATGAATTATTGGCTAGACACAATTTACATGTCACTAATTGGTAGCCAAGAAAATGAAATTCAGAAAAGAATGATTTACTTCCTACCAATGGATTAACAAAGTAGAAAATTCATTCTCTTCCTTCATCAGAATTGGAAGAGGGGCCTAATTCACTCAAGTAAATTGCTGAAAATCTGATAACTAAAAAAAAAAAATATTGTTAGCCAAGGAGAAAGACGGGTATGAAGGAAACCAGCTGTGTTAGTCAGAACCTCACATCTTGAGTGGTTTAGAGTGCATGGCCCTATGCATTGTGAGATATAGATGAAGGAGAAAAGCCTGAACCATTACCTCCCCATGAGGAATAATCAGAGACAGAAACTCTAAGATTGGTGAAAAGGAGGCTTTAGACTTCAAAAAAGCTGTAGAAGGGTCAAAGATATTTTGCCAGGCACACATTGAATGGGTAACTGGAATAGATTTTTAAGAGAAACTTGGCAATGCATGTTAAATTCATAAAATTTTACACGTGTTTTGATAGATTCAGAAATTCTACTTTTAAAAAATACATCCTACGAAAATAACCAGTTGTGTTAGACATGTTTATTATGGCATCGCTTGTAATTACAAAAATCATATTTTCATTTGAATTTGTAATTTGAAAACTACAATTGCTTGGAAACAAGTAAAGGTTCATGTTTTTGAAGGACGTTTAGTGATTTGAAGCATATTAAATGCTTCTGTGGAACAAAACAAGTTTCCAAAAGCATATCCTCAGGGAGAAAATACTGGCATGTTAAAAATTGTTGCTTTTGCAGGTTAAAATTGCTGTGTTTAATATTTTTCTTTATACTTTTAGTCATTTCCTAAATTTATATAATATCTATGAAATAAATTGTGTGAAAAATATTACTTCAATTTTGCCTAATATCAGTTTGAGGTTGACTTTAGATGATTTTAGATGTAGAATTTTGTGACCTGCCAGCAAAGCTTGCTTAGCTTTCAATGTGGAATTTAAGTTGCATTCAGTAGCATCTCTCTTACAATTAGCAGTCTGTCGACAGAAAAACAGACTAGACAGGATGAGTGACTTGTTTACCTCCTGTAAATGGCACCTCCACTTCTCACATGGAAGGCTATTTACTAAATTACTAAGGTCTCCCTCTTCATTCTGCTGCACTTACCACTGGTTATTAGCCCAGAAGTTAGATGAACTCAAAACCCAGCCACTTGATGATACACGTGCTCAAACCTTCTGTGTGATTCCCATCACTGTCAGAGGCTTCTGTAACCTTTTCCACAATACATTTGTCTATCCTGCTATCTTACCTACCTTATCTTTAATAATATTAGTCTAGGCACGATGGGTTTCATTTCTCTTGTTCTTATCCCACTTGAGAACATTTTGTTTGCTTTTGGAAATACTCTTCTTCTAATCTTCAAGTAGTTCAATTCCTTGCCTCACTGAAATTTCTGCTCATATCTTTTTCTTTAAAGAGGCCTTCCTTGCCAGGCGTGGTGGTGCACACCTTTAATCCCAGAACTCAGGAGGCTGAGGTAGGAGGAATGTTGTGAGTTCAAGGCTGGCTTGGGATACAACTCGAGCACAAGGCCGGCCTGAGCTACACAGTGCAAACCTGCCTCAAAAGAACTAGGGCTGGGAGTTTGGCTCAGTGACTTAAGCACCTGTCTGGCAGGCGCGAGGCTGTGAGTTTGATCCCCATTGCCACAAAAAAAAAAAAAAAAAAAAAAAAGGCCTTCCCTGGCTTGTATAGATCTATCTCTTTCTGTTGCTGTTTACTTTTTAATGTGGACCATACCATTTTTTTCATAGCATGGAAATTCTCTATTGTAATTGTTTATCTGTCTTCCCTACTAGAATGTAAGTAGCATAAAGGTGGGGAATTTGTCTTGTTCCCTTCCTTATTATTAGTGCTCAGAGGAGTCAGCAGCACATACTGTAAGCTCAATAAATCCATTGAATTTATACATCAGTTGAAAAAATTATTGAATAAATATACCAATCACAGAGACTCCATTTTCATACTCCAAAGTACATGCTTTTTTTGTTATACCTTAAGGGGAATTGATAACATCTTAGATTTGGGATACATATCAATTAAGTGATTAGAGCATGTTTTTATAGTTATTCATTAAACATAGAACAGCTAAGTTATTTATGACCTAATCGTGCACCTGGCAAGCAGAAAATAAAGATTCATATATATTAAACTTCTAATAATTTTATTTTGTGAATTTAAGAGAATGGTACACTTATAAGAAACTCAGTTTAACTTGTCTATAAGATATATCACAATTTATTTTGTTCCACTGTTTAAGCACCATGGTGAATTAAAATAGGTCATTATGTAATAAATTATTTATAGTATGTTACAACTATTAATTAGTAAACTCTAAGTATTCAAAATATCACTAGCATGGAAGTGTATAAAGATAAAATTAATGCAACCCATTTAAAGCAAAACACATATTCCAGAAATATGTTAATGATTCTTGGGTATAATGTCAAGTGACTGATTTGATGATGGATGGGAGATGAGAAATGAGTTTGAAGCTGATGAGTTCTTTATGATATGATTTCTTTAGTTTTTGCCCTTTATGCGCTCAATATTCAAAATTCACCTCCTTAGATAAGCTTATTTTCATTTCTCAGTGATACATATTCTATTTTTATGATTTTGTTTCAACTCAGATTTCATAATAAAATCATTATATCTAGCACTTAGGAAGTGTTTTTATAAAGAGCTGAATGTTGCATCAAATGATTTACCCTATTATTACATACAATTCCTTTTTTTTTCCTTTAGCTTTTAATCTGAATGTTTTAAGACACATTAAACACTGCAACATACTATAAAGTATTCTTGGGTACTCAACCCCTAGCTTTCTCCAGTGATAGTATCTTATATGTTCACAGTATATTATCAAAACCAGAAAACTGACATTTCCATAGTATTATCAAATTGAATTTAGATCTCATACAGATTACATAAATTTCTGCATGGCTTTTGAGTACATATAATTCTATGAGTTTTACCATATACATCCATTCTTATTACCATCCTCACAATAAAAATATCCAAACATTCTGACAAGGAAAGTGGGTCATAAATCTGCCCTACTTATACTTTTATTTGGTCAATACAGTGCTTGATGAACATTCTTTTGGTCTATTAACTATTTCCTACTATTAATTCGCGATAGAGGGTGAGTTTAAAAACAAAGAGGTTAGGCAGAGAGATAAGTGCATTTATGCAGATGAGAGCGGATGGCAGCTTTGGCATTGATAATGATAGCAGAGTTAAGGAATATTGTGTGGATTCCATATGTAGTTTACCTAAGAAACAGTAGGATTTGCTGATAAATGTCGGTTGGATGTGAAGGAGTATGATGACTCTTTATTTCTGACGTAAGAGACAGGATGGATGAAAGACAATTTAATGGCATCAGAAAAACTAAAGGAGGGAGCAACCTGGAATTGAGTCCTGGCGATTTCTGTGGAATAACCTAGTTAAGAAGTCAACATGGAGTAGATGTGAGTCTGGAATTCACAGGAGAGATAGAGGCTGTGCCTTTCTACTTGGAGGAGGCTGATTAAATGCAACAAACAGATTCTGATTTCATGTAGAAAGTATTTCCTACTAAAAGTTTTGGTTTGTCAGAGACAAGTCCATCCTGCATCTTGTTTTAGTTACAGTTCAGTTTGTAAGAACTGTGTCTTCCTCACTCATGAACAACAGTACTTTTTAAATATAAAGTGGAATGAGTCTGATTCTTGGCATTGCTTGGGTATAGTCCAGAGCAGGATGAGTATCCAGTTACAGGATGCTCTCTGGTGGACAATTAGCCACCTAGTGTTTTTTTTTTTTAATTCTCATAAGTTTATGGATTTTATTTTTCTCTGTTTTTTCAAAAAGGTAATAATACCTTCCCTAGTATACTTAATTATTCTGTGAAGAAAGCAATACATGTTAATGCCATTTAATAGACATAAAGTTCCATAAAAGTGAGATCATCAGAAAGAAGATTTTCATATCTAACTGGGATCAAGTGAGGATATCAGAGCATGAAGTTGAAGGAAGGTGTACAATGAGCAAAAATGTCTTTGGGTCAAGCAAATGAAGGGAAATTTAGGCCTAAAGTGCTTATGATCTGTGACTTCTTGGTCCTGAATTGTTCAAGAGGAGCCATTACAAATTTCAGGACCCTCTGGTAGCGAAAGGAGAACACATTAAGAACAGGAGAGGTAAATTGTGAGAAATTTCATTCTTCAATTTGCCTAGGGGTTGGTATAGGGTAAATAGGGCAAGCTTACCTTCCTAGTATTCCTCCCCATGTGGCAATGCATTTCTGGATATATGGTTTGGATTGCGAATTCCATGGCAAGAAGGAATTACTTTTAAATAGTTCAACATATAAAATAACATATATTAATTGAATATGATTTTTATTTCAGATATTAAGGATGCCTTTTTAGCATTATTTATCTGCATCAGTTCAGGCTGATATCTATAGCTACACATACCTATATATATATACATATATACATAGATATCTATATATATATATCTATATATACATATATCATATATATATACATAGATATACAGATATCTATATTTACATATATATGGAAATTTGTTATATAGATACATTTATGTGTATACGTATATAACATAGATGTATATATGTAATACAGATGTATAGCTATCTATGCATATATATAGATCTATACCTGCACATAGTAATATAGATATAAAAATTAGTTTTGAAAAAAAACTAAAATGTTTTTTGAAAGAAAATCATAATATAAAGCCTAAAGATGTTAGTAGCTTGCTTTCAGAGTCATATATGCTTTCTCTGTGCATACATAATTTCCATTAAAAGCAAGTGCAGACAAATTTTGAGTGTGATATATACAACTCCTCCAAAGGAAACAATTTGACTGACATACATGGTTTTCCTCAGATATTCCTTGTAATGCTCTATCAGCATTATCAGACATTTGTTTAATCATTTTCTGAGCCCTAGTGAAGATTTTATTTTTTAATAGGTAATGTTTTTATTTTTTCATGCTTTTTAAAATTTTGGTTTATTAATACAAGCATGTAGTACACAATGTTTACATGCCTTGTGGGAAGTTGATACATGTACATAACACCTTTGAAGTTATTTTTCACTTGCTTTTCCTTCCCTTCTCTTCTTTTTTCCGTACCTTGATGCCTTTTGTTGTTGTTGTCATTGTTTGCAGGTAGAGGTTTTTTTTTTCCTGGTATCAGGAATCGAACTCAGGGCCTCACACTTGCCAGACAGGTGCTGTTCTACTAAGCTATATCCCCAGCCCCAATGACATGTTTGGGGTACTTAATGTTTACATTTTTTTGTGTTTAGTTGTACATGTAAATAATGCATCCAAATTCCTTCTTTTCATCCCTTTTCTTTCCTGCCTTCTGCTCTTCCTCCACCTCTGGGTCCCCTCCCCCTTCTGTCTTTCTATTTCTTATTATCTACCTTTTATTTTGCTGTTTATTTTTACTCTATTTTTCTCCTATGAGAGAAACAATGTGATATTTAAACCTGTGTGTCTGATTTATTTCACTCACCATTAGGGTTTCAAGGTATATCCATTTTCCTACATATGAATCAATTTTATCATTCTTCTTAGCAGATTAATATTGCTTCATGGCATATAAATGTCATGATTTCTTTATCCATTCATCTGTTGATAGACATGTGCTCTGCTTTTAAGATTTAGCTGTTATGAATTGTGCTGCTATAAATATAGGTATGCATGTATCTCTATAATAGGATGCCTTTAACTCCTTTGGGAAAATACCTAGAAGGAGAATCACTTGGTCAAATGGAATCTCTGATTTTAGATTTTTGAGGACTCTCTATACTGATTTCCATACTGGTTGTACTAGTTTACATTCCCACTAACAGCATAGAAGAATTCCTTCTTCCCTACAGCCTTTCCAGCATTTGTTATTATTTGATGCTATGGTTTGTGTATGGATGTTCCCCCCAAAGCCTCGTGCAGTCATGGGGGCAAGCTTCTAGAATTTGTGATTGATTCATGGTCCAATGCAGGGATTATGAATGTGAGTGCTACACCCACCCCAGGGTAGGTCGCCTATATACAATATAAGGAACAGAAAGAGTCTTGTTGATACACTTATCCCCTTTGCTCTTATTGCTTTTGCTTTTTCACTGCCATGAACTGTTGCCCTCTGCTATGAGCCACCTTGCCTTGTGCCGGCTGTGTATGGATTGAAACCTTCACAAATTGTGAACTAGATAAACTTTTCTTTCCTTAATTTTGGGTATCAAGTATTTTGTCTCAGCAAGGAAAGAAAAGTAGCCAAGACAAAATTGGTATGAGGAGAGTGGGGTCATTGCTATTACATTCCTGACCATGTGGTTTAAGAGCCTTGGGAATAGATTTGGAAAGGTTTTGAGAGACTGGCCAAAGAGACAGCCCCTGTATGCAGTAAACTATGTTGGAAACTCTGGTTGGATCCTGGAAAATCAAAGTACTCATGGAAATACTGCCAGTTAAGATGAAGCTCAGGAAGCTTCTATTGAGAAGCACTGCACTGACTGCTGGATCCCAGGTAGGTAGTGTATTCTGTTTTGGCTGGAAGTTGGTCTACATTTTGCTTGTGTTTAGAAATACTACATTGGTGGCAGAAAAATTTCAGTGTAGTCTATTGTTGGTATGGTAGCATAGTTATTGCTGAGAGCTTTTGGCCAGATCTGTGCTACAAATTAAAAGCAAAGAACCAGTAGAGTGATTTGAAACATCTGGCCAGAAAAAAGGGCCTAGTGGAATTGTGGATTGCAAAGATGAAACAGAGAAGAATGTGGTTGTTGAGAAGAACAGGACAATGGAAAAATGAACTGAATTATTTCAACTGAAGGGAAGAGTATATTTAAATTGCAGGAGATCCTTATTTTTTAATCTAGCCATATCCTGTTAAAATTTAGTGGGGAGCAAGGACTATGAATGTAATAATTCTTTTATTATGATTTCAATGTAGTTTTTAGATACATGTTTGTAATTAGGTTAATTAATGAGAGTATTGTGTTTTAACTTTGAATTTTGCCTACTCTTTGAATATTTTGCTTTTGGTGTGAGAATGTGTGATAGGAATTATATATATGCAATTATTTTATTAATGTAAACCTGAATACACCAAGACATGTTAACTTTTCACAAATCATCTGCTGGAGACCATGGTTTAAGGAAATATGAATGACTATCAAATTGACCAGAGATGGACTGTGGTGGAGTGACAAATGGTGGTCAACTTGTAATACCAGCTGAACTGAATCAGCATGGTGATGAGTGTGGATGGCCTGCCTGAGGATTGTTGGCAACATAAAAGGGAGAACTGGAGAGGAAGAAGTGTGTTGTTTGTTCTCCATGGTGTTGTTGCTTGTTTTGTTGCCACTGGTTCCCTTGCAGGAGCTTGTTGAGCTTCTTTCCTGATGTGAACTTGGATGTTCTCATTGTCAGAGGAGCTTGGGACACTGTTGTCACTGAGAATGGCTGCAGTTCATTTTGGGGGAGCTCTGGTCTTTACTGATTCCTGGCTTTGGAGGGGAAGATGGTGTGCTGTTCAATCTCCAGGAGAATCCTGTCATGCTGGCTTCCTGATAAGAACTCGGCTGTTCTCATCATTGAAGGAGCTCATGACCTGGATGGTTGTGGTACTTTTCTGAGGAGCCCTGGTCCTTACTTTGAGCACCACTTCTCAGCTCCAGTGCAGAACCCTCAGCCTGTGGCACAGATCCTTCACCCCACGGACACAGACTTTCCAGCTTCCACCACTGACCTTTGGGCCTTCCCAGTGCAGATCCGTGAAACAGATTTGCATAGATACTGTCGTGGGCTCTAGGCCTCCAGCTGGACTCAGGGAGGGCATTGTCATGGGCTCCAGCTCTTCAGTTGAACTTATGCAGGGTGTTGCCAGGGGATCCAGGCCCTCAACTGGATTCACTTGGGTCTTTAGGGTGTGGACACATTTCCTGCACTTTTTGTTTTTGACTCTTTGGGTGACTATTATAAAATAATACTATAAATTATGTGTCCTGTATTAAATTGTTTGCCTTGTAATTCCTGACTACCACATTTGATTTGTTATTATTTCTTTTGGGACTAAGATGAAATCTCAGTGTTGCTTTAATTTGCATTTCTCTAATGATCAGCTATGTTGAGCATTCCTTTATGTATTTATCAGGCATTCATACTTCTGTGAAATGGCTAGATGGCTAGTTCACTTGACCACTTTTTGATTTTCTCTTTTATTTTGGGTTGTCTAATTTCTTCTTCTTCATTTTTTTTTTTTTTTTTTTTTTTTTTTTTTTTTTTTTTTTTTTTTTTTTTTTTTTTTTTTTTTTTTTTGCAGCAGGGATCGAACTCACACCTGCCAGAAAGGTGCTTAAGCCACTGAGCCAAACTCTCAGCCCTAATTTTTTTTTTTAATTTTCAATCAGTTTATTCTCTCATAAAAAATAATCAGTATGTCAGTCTTAGTTGCTAAACTTCTGATTTGGTGTTGTATAGAGCTCTAGATTAGCAAATGCTTCTATATTCTCATTTATCACATTATGTTCTAATTATTCATTTTCTTTTTTTTTTTTTTTCCTCATCTCTAGTTTTTTGAGACAGGGTCGCACTATATAGTTCAGGCCGGTCTTGATGTCACATTGTAGCCCAAATCGGCCTCAAACTCACAATGCTCTGCGTACCTCAACCTCCTGAGTGCTGCGATTAAAGGCATGTGCCACAACACGCAGCTGGATTGTCTAATTTTTCTGATTTGAGTTCTTTATATATTCTAGATATGAGTCCTCTGAGAAATAGCTAGAATTTTTTTCTCATTCTGTAGGTTATCTTTTCACTCCTTTGCTGTGCAGATGCTTTTTAATTTAATATTATCCCATTAGTTGATTCTCGGAACTGTGCCTTGCGGAATTGGGATTCTGTTCAGAAAGCCCTAGCCTATGCATATGACTTTAAGTTTTACTTATCTTGTTTTTCAGGAGGGAAAATGTTTCTGGTTTAGTTTGCTTCATCGATTTTGGTTTTAGTCTAGTGCATGATGAGAGATATTACTCTAGATTCAATCATCTGCATGAGGCATCCAGTCTTGATTGCAATCAAATTGCTCCAAATAACTAAAGGGTACTGTCGCTTAATGGATAGATTCACCATGGATAGTGTAAGCCAACTGGGTGGGTTTTATTTAATTATTTGTGTGTGTATGTGTGTGTGTGAGTGTGTCGGTGTGTGGTTTTCTTTTGAGGGGGTTCTTTTTCAACAATAAGTTGGTTGTTACTCAGCAAAATTTAAACAAAAACTTTACTTCATTTGCTTATTCAGAATAATGACCCTTCAGTAGAGCAGAGACCCATCTTAATAGGAAAACTCACTTGGAGGTAAGAATGAGTAAGAGTAGTGTGCTGAAGAAAGCCCTGGTTTAAGACGCACCCTGATCCAAACCCCACTAGGTTTTCTCTAGTTCTTTATGACTTTGAGGATAGTTCACTTCGTTTGTATTGTATTTTCTCTCCAGTAGTCGATGAGACTTTAACAAACATTTAAGGAAGACATAGATTGATTTTTAAAGTAAAATTTTTTGATATTTCAATCAATTTATCTTTGTTGTTAATGCTCTAAATATCATATAACCTCTACTTTTCTGGTTGACATAAGATTACAGGAACCCAGAAACTAAATGTTTTTCTGTGTATGTGCAGTATTCTTAGGTATCCAACATGAACTGTTCATTTGATGTATGTTGTGCTTCTCTTGAAAAAAACTCTCAAAAAGAGGTTTTATTTTATTCATTTTATTGGCCAACAATTGAGTAGTTGTTGAGTTTCTAGAACTTTTTCTATTGAAATTAGGTACTTGTTTCCATTTAATTTTATCTGCTCTTATGCCCCACTAAGCAATTAACTCTACATTTTAGGAAATTTAGAGGCTAACAAAAGTGACTTGAGAGTACTGTTGAATAGTTTCTTTATTTATAATAGCTTAATCTGTGTTAAGCTTTTCCACAGACTTTTAAAATGTTAAAACTACTTGGGTGTTTGTTTCTGGATAAAAATTACGTCTGAGGAAGAAGCAAAAGTATCTCTAAGAGACTGAGAAATCAATAAAAGCACTAAAAAAAGCAAAAATGCAGAAGTATTCTCTCAATTTATTATATAAATACATCCAATGAATATTTGCATAAAATTTAAGAAGAGATTGACTTGCAGTTAGATATTAGATTTAATTTATAAGCAGTTCTCCTATGTCTTTTCTTACACTAAGTTCTTTTATCCAGCACTCTCAAGTGTGGCCAAAATTTTAATTTTTGATATATATGTGACTATCCAAGATTTTTCTCTCAAAACCAGACCCCTTCAGGGAGCTGCAGATTCACCCTCTCAAATGTTTACTCAGCATTTCCAAGTGGATGTCTCAAAGGCATATAAAAAATGAAATGATTTTCTCTTATCTAAACCTGATCTCACCCCAATATCAAAAAACTATTCAAAATATAGGTATGTTGCATGATCCAGGCACTATATGAGTTTAGCAATGAATGTGACCCATCTCCCTTTATTGGGATCTAATGAGTCAATGCTAGAAGTAGAAATAGAAGTATTTTCATGTATATTCCCTGTCTTATGTCTATTTCATTACTGAGTCTGGCCAATTTTATAGCAGTTCATGTCTCTTTTGACTCTATGACTATGTAGTCCAAGCTAAAGTTTTGTTTACTATACCATTTACAAACTCCAAAGTATACTTCTCATATCTGCTTGATATTTATCTAAGCCAATCCCTACAAAACCATACATAGTCTTTTGAAACATATCACACACACACACACCTACACACACATGCACACACACACATGCACACACACACACACACACACACACACTTTCCCTGTTTAAAACCCTTTAATGGCTTTTCATTGCTCCTATTTTAAAACTACACTTTTTAAATATAGTCCTTAAGCCCCTGAATGATCTGACCTTCACATGTCTTTGTGTTCTTACCTTTCACTGTTCTTTCTCTTGTGTCTCTAGACTCTGGTTATATTTTCTTTTTAAAATTTATTTAAAGTATGTTAGTACACTCTTACTTATCTTTCCTTTTAACTTCAAACCTTGCTCTTACTTTAAGCCCCTCCTTAATTTCTCAATAATATGTATTGAAATTTTTATTGTGAACTTTTATTACTTGCTGAGCTTCATAAAATACGCTCTGTATGTTAGTGTAATATTTTGGTTAATAGCCACCTTTTCGAATTCTCTATGTGTTTTTTTTAATGGTAGAGATTTTAATTTGTCATTTTCAGTGCCGTATCTTCATCTAGAACAATATATCTCACGCATAGCAGATACACAAGCGATGAATACTGACATGCTAAGCAACATGCCATCTATATGTATCACTCATGTCCCTTTGGTCTACCCTATGGCAATGGCAACTGCACACAGTTACCTTATAAACTTGCAGCTTTCTGTGACTGTTTTGCTCAGTGATATTTTCTGGTTACAGCAACATAGCTGCCAAGGGGGCAGCCAGAAATTTTAGAAAGGTAATGCCCTTAGAGTGGTTTTAAACTGTTCAGAGATGAGAATCCCAGTATGCCATCCACAAAGATTCTACGAAGATTCTCAACAGGAGTGACCCCAGCTGCCTACAGTAGAGTCTTGCTCATTTATTCACCTTTTCCAGACATGCCTCGTTTTATTATGCTTTACTTTATTAGGATGCACAGATAACGCCCTTTTTTATGCAAATCGAAGTTTTGAGGCAACTCTGCTCAGCAAGTCTATATGTGTCATTTTTCCAGTAGTTCAGGTGATTCTTAGCATATTTTATTTTATTTTATTTTATTATTTATTTATTTATTATTTATTTATTTATTGGTACCAGGGATTGAACTCACAACCTCATGCCTGCCAAGAGAGCACTTACACAATTGAGCTAAATCCCTGGCCCTATTTTTTGAGACAGGGTCTTATTATGCAATGCAGGGTGGCCTTGAATTCACTTTGTAGCCCAGGCTGGTCTCAAACTCACAGCAATCCTCCTGCCTCAGCCTCCCAAGTGCTGGGATTAAAGGCGTGCACCACCATGCCTGGCTATTTCTTGGCATATTTTAGCAATGCAGTATTTTTAATGAAGGTTTTTATGTTTTTTGAACATGTTATTATACTAAATAAATTTAATGTTCAAAGTTGGCATAACTTTTATATGCATGGAGAACCCCAAATAATTATTTTGACCCACTTAATTGTGTTATCAAATACAGTGGTTTAGAGCCAAACCTATAGCATCGCTGAGGTACGTCTGGTCTCACTTTTGTATTTCAAAGTACTTTCTGACATTACCTCCTAAATAAACTTCTTGCATTCATATTATTGTCTCAGGCTTTGTCTAAGAGCAACTTGAACTATGACATGGCCAAATTTGTAAAATTACAGGGGCACTATTCTTTTGGCAGTATTTACATTTCTTCTGCTCTTAAAAGAATACACTTACCTTAGAATACATAAATGACAACTATCAAAGACTTGGATAAAATCAAGTTATTTGTTAGAAAACTTTTAACTAGTGTTTAGTAAATGTTTTCTGTATTGTAAAAGTAAAAGAGAGGGATAAATGGATTAAAAAGTAAATGGTATAATCTTGATCTAAACTTATGATTTTATCAAACATTAAACAGTTTAGAATATGAAACTTTGCATTTCCCAGTGCTGGTTTTGGCTAACAGAGGGTAATTGTGACTTGAGAGACTCAGAACAGAAGTTAATAATTTGTCTCTTTATTGAACTATCTATTCCTCCTAAGTATTAAACAGGTATATAAAATGTGGCTTTTCAGAGTCAATTTTTGTGTTTTGCAATAGGCATTAAAGTCACACAAAATATCTATTTAAGAGGTTATCACCAGAATTTATGAAGATTTTTTTCCTGCCTTCAGAAGTGTTTTAAATTTTCCTCTCTCTTGTTCTTTAGCTCTCCACTTATTTTTGATTGAACCAATTAAGCAAGTATGTGCTAGTACTTACCTAGTCTAGGCACTATAGAGAATTCAAACATTTTATTGAATTATCTATACTTTACTAAAGAAAATAGATAACTATTGTCATACAAATGTCTATGTGAAAATGCAATGTTCACGTAAACTGATAGAAAATACATGATTGTGAGACAAATATGGAGATCTCTGTAGAGAAAGAACCTTCCACTTAGTTATTAAACTGTGGTGCAACATTCCTATTGCAGTAAATAAGGTCACATGGAGTCTCAATCACATTCCTGTTGCTGAGACACAACACTGTACTCACAATTTAAAGGGAAGGTTTCATTTGGCTCAAGAATTTTGGTCTGTGGTTGGCTGGCTTTGAGCTGAAACAGGATGGCAGAGGAACACAGTGGAGGAAAAGATACTTAACCCACAGCATCCAGGAAGCAGAAAGAAAGAAAAAAATAAGGAATAAGGGACAAGAATACACCCTTGTCGGTTATGCCTCTAATGAACTGCCCCTTCCAACCGGGCCCCACCTCCAAACCTGAGAATTTTTAAAGATATTTTTGTTTTAAACTGTAATGCATAATCTCTTATTGGAGGTGGGGATAGCAAAATTAATGAACAAACAGAAAGATATAATCTGAACAAAGTGAGATGGCCAGAACACATAGAGTGTGTGTTTTCCATGATGGAAGGAAAAAGGGAAAAGTTGTGTAGGGTTCTGGAATGAATGCCAACTCATAACAATTACTCAGATTCTTTCATCAAAGGGATAGTATCACGTTAAAGGGATGTGGGTGAGTGAATTCGAGTATCAGAAATATTTGGTTGTAATAGTAGAAACTTGGCTCTAATTGCTTTAAGCAAAGAGGGAATTAACCCCAACTGCTCTGAGTAAAGAAGTATGTCTGGAGTAGGTATTGCTGCGCTGTGAGGTTCAAAAGAAAATCTTTTTTCTCCACCTCTAAGCTTACTTTCTTAAGGGTGGTTTTCATTCCTAGGCAGCAAAATGTCCTTCAGGAGCTCCAGGGTTATATACCTAACAAGTTTCAGTAGAAGGAGATATTCTAAATCCTTTTGCTCTTGAGAAAAAGAAAAAAAAGAAAACAACAAAGTAAATTAAAAAAATAAAACATAGTCATCAGTGCCATCAATGTCATTAGCATAGACGAATTCATATAACACATTTCAAATCAATCATGGTGGTTATCAGGCCAACCTACATGATTTGTGGTAGTTAGTACAAAATGATATTTTTAAGACTCTTTCAAAAAGTAGAAAAACATGCTGAAGCTAATAAAATATACAGTTTATTCTATTCTTCCATGCTTGCTCTTGACTTCTTTGATGTTTTTAATTTGCTATTTAATGTCTTTTAAGTAAAATTTAAATTTTTAAAATTATTAGCATGTATTTTACCATTTGTCTGTGTATTTTGCAATGCATTTTTTTATTTAAGAGAAAAAAAAAGACACATACAAGAAAGACAAAAAGCAAGAGAGATGAACAACTAGAGTGAATGCACAACAGTAACATTACAGGTTTACAAAACAGGATGATAGAAACTTGACAATGGTTGCAATATCACGTATCGTTATCTTCAAAATGGTTGTTTACATTAACAGATATAGACATGTAAAACTGATCTAATCATATGAGTATTAACTGTTGTTTCTCAATATCTAATACATTCAGCAATATGTTCGTTTTAGTTATCTTACATATACATATATACAGATTTATATCTTTTCCTTTTCCCTTCCCTCTTTCCCCTTTTCCCTTCCCAATTATTTTGCTCTTCAAGCAGTTTTTTACCCTTATATAGTATTTATTATAGATTTTGGATCATATATACTTTTTCAGTTTCTTATATTAGGGAGACAATATGATATTTACACATGTGGGTTTTGTTTATCTCACTTATGAGTATGGTCTCAAGTTGTGTCCACTTACTTATAAAAGTCTCAATGTAATCTTTCTTAACAGCTGAGTAGTACTCCATTGTATAAAAATACCACATCTTTTTTATCCAGTTTTGACTGATGGGCACTTGGGTTGTTTCCAAGATCTGGCTATTACAAATTGGGTTGCTATAAACATGGGTGCACAGATATCACCGTGGTATGATGTTTTCAATTCTTCTGGGAAAATGCCCAGAAGTGGGATAGCTGGGTTGAATGGGATCTCTAATCCTAGCTTCTTGAGGAATCACACTGACTTCCACAGTGGTTGCACCAGTCTACACTCCCACCAACAGTGGAGAAGAGTTCCTTTTTCCCCACAGCCCCTCCAGCATTTGTTGTTGGTTGATTTTTTAATCTTGGCCATTCTTTCTGGAGTGAGATGGAATCTCAGTGTTGTTTTAATTTGCATTTCCCGAATGACCATTGATTTGAACATTTTTTCATATATTCATTTGCCATTTGTATTTCTTTCTCTGAGAAGTGTGTATTCATCTCAGATGCCCAGTTTTGGATTGGGTCCTTGAATTTTAGGGACCTGATTTCTTTTAATTCTTTATACATTTTAGATAGAAGTCCTTTGTCTGATGGACAATTGGCTAAGATATTTTCCCAGTTTGTGGGTTTTCTTTTCACTCTGTTGGAGATTTCCTTTGACATGCAAAAACTTTTTAGTAAGATGAGATCCCAGTTGTTGATCCTGGGAAGTGTTTCCTGTGCAATTTGATTTTTGTTCATGAACTCTCTGCCTACTCCTATGTCATCAAAAATCTTGGAATGCATTTTAAATAGCATTTCACTTGAATGCAGAATCACCAAACTTGCAAATTTTTATTTTGTAGTTAGTTTATGCATGCCTATTTTGTTTGTACCAGAATACTATAGCAGCTACAGCAACCTAATTTCACTTCATGATGTGTGGTCATTCTTTTAGCATGGTCTACCTTGAACTTACCAACAATAAGGAAAGAAGAAAGGGAAAACTATTAGCTGACCCATCTTTATATTTCCTTTTAGAATGTTAGTATTTTCAGAGTAAGTGGTTGCTTAATACATACAGTTTATAGTAGAAAAAAGAATGTGGTGCGTTTTTCTATTTCTCTGGGTTGTTCGTTTGTTTGTTTTAAAATTTCATTGTCTTTCTTTCTCCATTGAACCAAATTCTGGTTCAGTGTGACCCCCCACTGGGGAAAGTATGGATTTTTGAGGAAGTGTGGAAAGCATGACTTATTGGAAGTGGCAGTTGTTAAGACCAGATGCAAATTTTTACCCTTGCTTTGAATCGATATACCTTATAATTTCCTAAAGTTCTGTATTCATGGGCTCATATAGATAATATATGAAAATGTTACATGTGAATGGAATGGCATAGAATGACAGATATTATGCATATTTTTCTGCTCACATGAATGCTATATTGTCCCATTGGAACTCACTAGCAAAGCACAAGTTGAAAGATAAAGTTACCATGTATTTTGAGACAGAGCCTGTAAAGCCTTAAACTGAATGTGAAGTCCTAAGTATGGAGCCTGTAAGCCTGCAGAGCTCATATATACCAATGAAGCCAGCCAGGTGGAAGGCTATGTGGCTATTTTCCATTATTCTGGGCTACTTGCCCATCACAGGAACTGTGAATCACAATGAAAGCATTTAGACTGAAATGGAGAGGGAATGATTTTCCTGAGAATGGAAATTGAATTTGGGGCAAACAAATACAGAACATGTTCACTACAGGAATGGATGATCAGTGGGAATTATCTATTTAATTTTTCTCATCCTCAAAATCCAAAGGAAAGCCAGCTCAAAAATAGGAGTTTTTCAATAATGGCTACCTTAATGCCTCTTGTTATCTTTAAAATAAATGCCCATACAATCAGGCTTAATAAAGTCAAATAAAACAGAACAGAATAAAACCAATCAAAACAAAACAATGAAAGCAATACAGGACTTCAAAACAAGACAATAAGAATACAACAGTGGCTACCATAATGCATCTTGTTATCTTCAAGGTAGCTGTTCATACCATCAGACATAATAAAATCAAACAAAACAAATAGAATAAAACCAATCAAAAGAAAACAAGTAAAGCAATACAGTGCTTCAAAACAAGATAATAGAAAATCAATAATGGCTATTATAATACATTTCATTATTTTTGAAGTAACTGTCCATGCCATTAAATATGAAAAAATCAAACAACGCAAAACAGAATAAAACCAAGCTAAACAGAACAGTGAAAACAATACAGGGTTTCAAAACAGGGTATTGATTAACAATGGCCACTGCCTTCCCCCTCTGGACATCCCCTCTTTCATCTTCACATATCTATTGTGCATTTTGGATCCCACTAACTCCTTTAGATTTTTATACTAGGGAGACAACATGATGACTCTGAACATTTCACCTATGAGTACGATCTCAAGTTGTATCCATTTACCTACATGAGCTTTGAGGTTATCTTTCTTTATAGCTGAGTGGCTTTCCATTGTATAGAAATGCCATATCTTTCTTATCCATTCTGCAGTTGATGGGCAAGCTACTCCTACTTTTTTTTTCTGATTCCCTGTCACATAGAGCATTGTTTTCTCTCCTTTGATTTTAGCCTGTTTTGAAGCCATGTATCACATTCATTGCTTTGTTTTGATTGACTATTCGATTTTGTTTTGTTTGATTTTATTATGTCTGATGGTATAATCAGCTACTTCGAAGATAACAAGATGGATTTTGGTAGCCACTATTGTATTCCTGTTGTCTTGTTTTGAAGTCCTGTATCACTTTCATTGTTTTGTTTTCATTGGTTTTATTCTGTTCTGTTTTGTTTGATTTTATAATGCCTGATGGTATGGGAAGTTATTTTGAAGATATCAAGAGACATGATGGTAGCCATTGTAGGATTCCTTTTATCTTGTTTTGAAGTCTTCTATCATGTTCATTGTTTTGTTTTGATTATCTCTATTCTGTTTTATTTATTTTGGTTTCATTTTCAAAATAAAAAAAGGAGTTTTTTTTTCCCTGCAAAATAATTCTTCATATCTTACTTTGCTTTATGATAGATTCATCTCTATTAGGAAAAAATAATCTTATATGTCCACAATTTTTTTCAGAATTCATGTTATTCAATAATAGTGAGTACTGTTAAATAGGCAATCTGATGATTGTCTGTGAATGAGGATTATAGTGTCTGTAATGTAAGACTCCAAGGCAAAGTATCTTTAGAATATTGGTAATGATGCTTTGGTGGCATGGAATGTTGTTCCATATGTGATTTTGCATATGTATCCTTGTTATTTGTCCAAGATGAGGTGCTAGAAAATATAGTCTCTGCATTGCTATTTCTGATAGTGATACAAAGAATAACACAAGAAACATAATGCACAATTAATAAATATTTGATAACTCTGAATGAGGGTCATTTTGCATTACTATTCCTTGACTTTTCTTCAGAGTGGTTCTAATTTTCTAGGACCTTTTCTAGCTCATAGACCATCATATTATAAGACTCTAGATATTTTGTGGTACATATTACACCTAAAATATTAATTGATAATATTTCTATTGAGTTGGAAAAATGGTGGCTACTTTGAAGACTGTGATATTCCACAATGGGCCCAGAGTTCAAAAGAAATGATTGGTCACTGCCGGTACAGTGACCCATACTTACAATCTCAGCTACTCAGGAGGCTGAGCCAGAAGGATCACATATTTGAGGCCAACCTGAGCAACTTGATGAAACCCTGTCTCAAAATAAAATGGAAAAAAGGCTGAGGATGTAGATCAGCGGTAGAGTGTTTGTCTAACATATACCAAGGCCCTTGTGCTCAATTCCAGTACTGAAGAATACTAAACAAACACAAAGCAGTGACCATAACAATGCAAGCTGATATTAATTAGGACATGTAAAAAATTTGTGTCATGTTATCATTCTGAGTGATTTGCCAAAATGTCCATTACTGAAGGCTCACCATGGAACTCTGCCTCTGAGCACATTTGGAATGAGGTCAACTGTGGAGGGCGAAACTAGATCATGGCTCTCCTATGTCCAGTAAAAAAGAGGGTTTAATAAGAAAAAAAAAAAAAACATCAGACACACAGATTTCCCTTTAATTCCTCTTTCCAGTGTCTTTGCTGTTTCTTTTTCTGTCTGGATGCTCTTTTCCCAGCTATATAAACGTAGTCACCCCTTTCAGGTTTTTACTCAACTATTATCATCTTGGTGAGGCTTTTCCTAGCCACAGTTTTCAAAATTAAAATTTCTTTCCTCGCAATGGTATCCCTAGGCCCTCTTTCCTGGTGTTTTATGTTTTATTTTGTTTTTGTTTTAAAGCAATTATATTTTCTGCAAAAGAAAGACGCCACTTTAATAAATGGTGCTGGAAAAACTGGCTTACCACTTGCTGAAGACTAAAGTTTGACCTGTGTCTCACCGTGTACCAAACTAAAGCCAAAATGGATCAAAATAGATATTAAAAATCTCCTAGAAGAGAGCATAGGTAGAACTCTTGAAGATACAGATGTAAGACTTTATGAACAAAATGCTGATTATTCAGGAAATATTACAAAGAATCAACAACTGGGATCTCATCTCATTAAAAAACTTTTGCACAGCAAAAGAAATCATCAACAGAGTGAAGAGACAACCCACAAAGCGGAAAAAAATTTTGCTAACTGTATCAGAAAATGGACTAATATCTAGAATATATATGGAACTCAAAATCAACACACTCAAATTTGAAGACATAATCCAAAAATAGGCATTTGAAATGAATAGACCCTTCTCAGATGAAGAAGCAAAACCACAAATTAATATATGAAAATACGTTTAATATCACTGGACATTTGGGAGATGCAAATTAAAGCAATGCTGAGATTCTGTCTCACTCCAGGAAGAATGGCTATTATCAAGAAATCAACAGATAACAAATGCTGCAGCAGTTGTGGTGAAAAGGAACCCTTCTAAATTGTTGGTGTAGACTGATGCAACCACTGTGAATATTAGATGATGATTCCTCACAAAACTAAAACCAGAGGTTCTATTTGATCTAGCTATTCCTCTTCTTGGGGTCTTCCTGAAAGAGTTAAAAGATTCATACCACAGCAATATAAGAAAGCCCATGTTTATAGCAGCACAGTTTGTAATAGCTAAATCTTGGAAACAGTCCAAATGCCTGTCAATTGATGAATGGACAAAGAAGATGTGACTTTTTTTTAAATACAGTGGAGTACTACTCAGTCGCAAAGAAGGATAAACTGGAGATATTCCTAGGTAAATGGATGCAACTTAGACCATACTACTAAGTGAAATAAATTGGATACACAAGTATAAATATATTGTTTCTCTGTGGTGAGAAACCGAAAGTGTAAATAAGGACCAAAATGCTTAATGGATATTGTAAAATAGAAAAAAAAAGTTCAAATGGAAAGGGAAACTAAGAAGAGGGGAGGGGGGAAAGAAAGGAAAAGAAAGAAAATGAAAAACAAGGAAAACTGGAAACAAACCCTTTATAAATGAGGGGGAAGAGGAGTTGAAGGGAGTGTAGGGGAATGGGGGAGAGAAATAAGAATTAATCTGCACATAGAAGTACAGATT
>RJWM01006820.1:0-82032 GCA_004363535.1 Dasyprocta punctata | reverse complement strand
CTTCCCTCATTTCTAACATTCCTATCCTCTTTATTCTGCTTCCTTTTCCATCATACTACTTTCAACCATTTGAATACTACAGATTTACATGTTCATTTACTTACCAACTCTTACCCACACAGGAATGTATGTTTTATTCACTGCTATGAGTGGTTCTGCATGTAGTAGAAGCCTAGTTTAGAGCTGCCGAATGAATGAAGGAGTGGAGGAAAGAAATAGGATACACCCAAGAATTAAAGTGAGAATTAAAGATAAGCTGGAAAGAGCAGTTCTTCATTATTTTAAAAAATTAGTATCTTCTTCCCTAGACTTCCCACTGCACAAAGCAAAACAGATTCCATCTTACAGAATATTCTGGTTTCCTTGCAAATTGTCAATGATAAATAAAAAAATCCCTTTTTCAAGACCAGATGAATAAATGAAACAGCCCTTAGATTCTGCCACTTGACGTGGGTATTGTAGGTGGTAGTACAAAAGGCATTGCTCTGCTTATCCAAGCCACATGATCAAAGGATCGCTTCAAAGGGCTGTGGCTGTTGCATCAGAGTAGGCTCAATGGCTGGTTAATTGTGACAGTGGTGCTCATGGTTTTGGTTTGTCCCTGAAGAGTTCATGTGAGATCGAGGTGGTGGGACCTTTAAGAGGTGGGATCAAGTGGCAGATCATAGATCATCGTGGCTATGACCTCAGAGTTACTAAGGTAGTTCTTGGGGGACCTCTGAGTTGTTTTTCATGAGGGAGTTGTTATCAAAGAATGAGTCTGCTCCCATCCCAGAGGCTCTTTCTCTTCCTGTCTGGCAGTGTAAACTCTCCATGGTGATGCAGTCTGCCTTGAAGTCCTTATCAGAGCAGAGCCAAGGCTCATCCGCGATCTTGAGCCTCCAGAACTATGACCTTCTTTATAAGTGCCCAGGCTCATGTATTTCTTTGTAGTAGTGAAAAACTGGCTAAAATACATGGTTCGTGGCCATCAGTATGAGCATAAGGTTGACCTGGAAAATTTATGACTGCTAACGGGGTGAGGAAGAGAACTCTGAAACAACAGAAAGAGAAAGGGCATTGGGATTAACCTTGCTAATGATAATTAAATATAGGCTGAATATTTCTTCCCTAAAATGCATAAGACAGAAGCCTTTCTGATTTGGGGTTTTTTGAAAGGTTTGTATATACACAATGAGATATCTTGGGGTATAGAATCCAAATCTAAACCTAAAATTCTTTGTGTTTCATAGGAACCTTATACAGGTAGCATTAAAGAAATTTTATACAATACTCTCAATAATTGTGTGTAGGAAACAAAGTTTGACAGAGCACAATTTTCCATTTGTGGCATCACTGAGGTGATCAGAAAGTTCTTGATTTTGGAGCATTTTGAGTTTTGCCTTTGGGGATTAAAGATGACGATTAACTCCTACTCAGAATATGCCAGAGGCTATTGCACATGTGCAGAGGTCTTCGCGTGGTTTCTCTCAGTTAACCATGACCAAAACTCTAGGAAGAGCATTTCGTTACATGTCTTCAAGACGAGTAAATGAAGAGTGAGTGTAGTGCATTCTAAAGAATTTGGTGTAACAATCAGAGCTCTCCCTTTTACAGTGCATTTCCCTTTGTGCTCTTGCTATGACCTTATGAGGCTCTGCAAGTTAACAGGAGTATTGCTGTGATTCCTGGGAGAAACTGGCAAAGACAAAGGTGGGAGACAAATGGTTCACAAAATAGAGACTGAACTGAGATTCAGCACCATGCCCTACGAGTTCCAATACCTCCTTATCTCCACATACAAAACCTTACATATTTCCTCCACAAGAAGGCAAATGACACTACTGGTGCTGCTATGCTACCAGCAAGCAAATACGGTGATGCACTGCTTAGTGATGGAATAGTGCTGAGAATGCTTCATTAGGTAATTTCATGCTTGTGTGCACAGGATAGAGGATACTTACAGAAAGTAAGTCGGCTGTAACTCACTAGAGGATATGGGACCACCGTCGGATATGTGGTCTGTCATTGACTCAAGCTGATTCAATGCAATGCATGACTAGAGTCACGCTATTCCCCAGGAGCCTCAAACATAAGGCATTCATTACTTTGGAGCATTTAAAATGGCCCTGGGTTCTGAAACTCCAGTGAGAATGGATCCAATCACCTAAGGATGGACTTCAGTTAGCCAAGTCTATTAATATAAGAAGCACAGAGATCTGAAGATTAAAAATTAGCATTTACTCATTGCAGCTTTCTCCCAGCACACAGCAACACTGGAAGCTACCTGATGGTAAAGACGGAGTGAGGCTCTGTGAGTCTATGAAGCCTGCAAGCACTTTCCCAGAATGCCGTGCTCAGTCAGGACTGGCAACCTGTGTCCCATGTGCCAAATCCAGTCACGTCCATTCTTGTGCAGGTTGCTCTCCTGATACAAAGGCAAGGCGGAGATCATAGGGCTAGTGAGATGGAAATATTTGTGAAGGTGGTGCAGGGTGACCGATTCTACCTCCCTTTTTAACCCCAGGTGACAGCATTGCCCCAGGAGCAGACAGACTAATAGTGGCCTGACTCTCCACAAGGGGAAACTCAATTCAGCCGAGGACTTTGGAGGTGGGGAAGATCTCAGTGCTTATTGCCGCATAACCTGTGTTAGGTGGAGAGTGATTCTGAGCAAGGTTGGTGGGTGGTGTGTGTGTGAATTTCTGTAGCGAACTCTGACGTGTTCTCACTGGCAAAACCATCCAGGATTTTGAGAATGCAGTGGTTGTTCCTAAATCCTTGTCACTCAGCTGCATTTCAGAGTCTGGCGTTTCTCAGACCAAAGGCCGTGGGTGAAGGATCCATCCTACAGTTACAGCTGACTTCACACTGACTAGGGTAGTGAAGTGCTTCCTTAGGATCTCAGACATTACCTCCTTCATCTCCCACCACAAGTGTTCAGGAGCCTTAAAAACAATCAGAAAGAAACCCTTCAAAAACGCACTCCAAAAAAAAAAAATGCACCCTTTCTTAAGACAATGGTGCCAACAGACTTCTATAATGAAAGCCATCATTCTTTTTTTAATAGAGGAAGATCGGATTCGAGATGTTTTTATTTTGGAGAAGGTATCTAATATTCTGACTGCCCATTAAAGAGAAGAAGATAACTGAATTGTGATCTCTAATACACCAATTCTGTGGTAAAAGCTATGGCAGCACCAGAATCTGAAGATTATTGAGTGAGCAAATGAAATACTTACTAGGCAAACTTAAAGAGAGCTGAGTTCAAGTCTATCACCTTCACCCTTGTTTTACCAGCTCTGGCCCAGCAGTTGACAGTAGGTGCTCAATAAATATCTGTTATGTACATAAACTGCCAAGAGGAATTGGAGCCAATAGTCCAAACCTAGAAGACACCGATGCTTCTGATTCCCCTTTGGGAAGTCCTCGTCCTAGGGGCGGGACACTCATTTTGTGGGCTATGCTGTGGATGTCTCACACTACCTTGATCCAGAGATGCTTAGGTGGGTCCTGCTGAATTTTGTCAGTATGAGTCTACATTTTTGTGGGTTTCCTGGGCAAAGCTATTTCCCTGCAGCTTTGCACAGCCTTCTTTTTGATATGTTAATACATTTAATCAAGCTTTCATGCCCTGAAGCTAGTCTGTTTATTTCAATTCAGGTAGGAAGAAGGAGTTTGCTCTTGGGAGTTATGTCTGTTCAGAATTGCACATAAAAAAGTAGAACTCAGGTTGAAAATCTCAAGCAAAGACTGTAAATTTAGGAACTCACCAAAATCGTATCTAACCCCTCTGCATTTGTGGGAGCATTTCTTGAGGTCAAAATTTAGATCTTTATCGGATTATTAAAAGGTCAGTCACCACAAACCATTAATCCATGTCTTTCTGTGTAATTTCCAACCCATTGAATATATTGTGCTAATCCCTATGTAAAATGTTCTTGAGAGTCAACTAAATGAAAAACCACAGAATCACGTGGGATTTTCAGAAGTGATTTGTTGTTTTATTTATTAGAAATGAAATGAGCACTTATAATTGTTATTCACATTAGTAGGCACTAAGGTATGAAGACTAAATGGTATGATTGCTCAAGAATTTGTACTCACATAGGGGATAAAGGAAATTAAATTAATAAATGATGCCCAGCATGCAATTAGAGGGATGTGCACATTGGGTGCTGAAAAGGAGAATTTAAATTATACTAAGTTATCAGGGGAGGCTTCTGGGAAGGTTAAACTCTTGGGAAAGGCTTTCATAGAGCTACAAAATATTATTTAGTCTCAGAGATGAGGGTGATGAATGGGAGTAATTCTGGTAGACAGAAAACAATATGTATTTAAAGATGGAGCTGTGAGATGGGATGCCATGTTCTGATTAGAGCAGTGGGAGATAAAATCACAGAAGGACTTTAAGTTTTATTTTCAAAGCAGATAGAGGAGGAATAGGCTTCTGAAAGCAAGTGCGACAAGCACTCTTGGATAGATCAGTTGGCATAAGATGGGGCTGAGGTCTTCATTAATGGTGGAGCGGGTTGGGGAAGAAGAGGATGGAAATGTATATATAATGGGAAACATGGATAGAAAAGGAAAAACGGACTTAGAAACTAATTGTGGGTGGGTAAGAAGCTTCTCATGAGACACAGTTGCTATGTAGAGTAGTTTGGAAGATAAACAAAGGTCTTATTCACTTAAGTGGGTTTGGGAAAAAAAATGTGAGTTTATTTGTAAACATATTCAAGGAGGTTGAGGAGGCTGGGGACAGGCAGGCAGGAAGATATTCAATAGATATTTGCTTGGAGGTCTGAATCACAGGAAAAAAGGCAGGTTTCGAATCAAAATTTGAGAATTTTTAACATAGATGTGATAGCTTGGTTTGAGTGAAGGTCCCCGTGAAAATCTGAAGAGTGACAATAAGAAATAACCAAGTAGTTCTGAAGAGTGCTGGAATTTAGAGATTGAAGAAAATGTGAATATTCTGGTTAAGAAAAAGAAGAGAAAACTACGAACAGAGAGATAAAGGGAGATCAAGAGGCCGATGGAAAACTGTATAATAGCAAGGGACGTTTGCCAGGGCAAGCCACACACCATAGAGTGAAGGCAGAAAACACCAACGGTTAGGTAACAAACCCACTGGGCACTTAGCAGGAGCCTTTTCTTTGGCCTGGTGGGAGCAGAAGCCAGTCTGGAAAAGTTTGTGGCATAAATGGGAGATGAGAAGACAGAGAGAGCTAAGGAGTTTGGCTAGGACCCAGAAGGGGAGGCTGTGGGATTGAAGGAAAGAGTTTTGTTGTACAGATTGTATGGGATTAAAAGATGTGGACTCACTGAGAGAGTTTGTAGAAATAGTGGGGTGTGGAAAATGACTTGGGGACAAATGGCCTGTGGAGGTATGAGGGGCTGCAGGCCAAAACTGTAATATGAGAACTCACCTTGACATTGAAAACATGGTGCTATGACAAATTGCACTAGTGTTTAGTTAGAGTATAAGGACAGCCTAAAATAGAGTCCACTAAATAAAAAGAAATTAGCACATATACCCATTTAAGAGCTAATTCATGTCATGCAGCCCTTTAAACTCAGAAATATAAAGAAACCACATGAAAAAAGATGAAAGTTAAAATAAAAATAGGTATTCCCTACCTCAGGTGGAGGGTCCTTGGGCAGAGTACTGCTAGATTAGTTGATGGTTCCTCTTCAACCTCTGGGCCGGAGGAACTTAGAAATGCTGAGTAACTGGTTTCCAGCTCAGTAACTAGTTTTTAAAAACTCTATGAAGCCTGCCATGCTCTGCTTCACTATTTAAGGCCAAAACAAAGGAAGCACATTGGTGATTTCACTGTTAGAATCCCCTCATGGTGGGGATCCACCAAGAGCTTTGTTCTCTTTTCATTATTTTGAACAAATACTTTTCAAGTTTCCTCCTTTGGTCTGTAGTTTTCATTCTCTGACTTTGTGAGATGAAGAGCTCCAATTTATACAAAATTAACTGCTTCAGTAGAATGGTGATTTTTCACCACTGGCTCGAAAGAAGTGAACAAAGCCAAATGTGAGACACAACACATATTGTAGGACTCTTTTTATATGAAATATCTGGAAGAGGCAAATCCATAAAGAGTGAAAGTAGATTAGTGGTTGTCAAGGACTGGTGGAAGGGGGAAATAGGAGTGACTGCTAACAGAGGCTCTGTTTGGGGGGAATCCAGGTAATAATGAAGGTTGCATAACTTTGTAAAATATACTACACTAGATACTACTGAATTTTGTCCTTTAAGTTGGGTATTTAATTATACAGGAAGTGTAGGCTACCAGGCTTTTTTCAAGATCAACATAAAGAATTCCCCTTGAGTAGGAGAAACTTCAATCTCTGGAGCACAAAAGCAGGAATATGAGTGACTCGTGCCTGTTGGTGAAGGTAGCCCCAGCTATAGGATTTGTAGGTCTCCGAGCAAAGTATAAGTGGGAATGGCAGGATTACTCGCTGTTATTAAGAACTTCAGGATGAAGACAGCAGAGCATTAAAAAGTAGAGTCTTCTCTAAGCCTGAGGCCTTGTGCGACTGCTCAGGCTGCACACCCGTGAAATACGCTCAGCAGGAGAGAGCCCTCCAGGTGAATTTTCTCAGGAAGTAGGAAGCAATAAGGAGACAGCTGACATGAGAGAATGTGTGGAAATTTAGAATCATCCCCCACAGGAATTAGAGAGAGAACTGACTATGAACTTGAAGTAGAATTAACAAGGAAGGAAACCTGGTGTTGTTTGGACATCATCAATTTGCAGTATTACGCAATCGTGGCTTTTCATGGAGTCTCAAAAGACTGAACATCATAATTAAAACAGTAGGAATGGTAGGGGTGAGGTTTTTACTGGGCAAGTGCGATTCAAAGTTCAAAGGAATTAAGCTAATGTTTAAATTAATTGGAATTAATAGATCCTTGTGGATACATTAGGGAAATAACCACACTTAAAAAGTGCGTATATAGTACTTGAAAGCAGAAGGACCCATGGAAAAAACATCTAAATGAAGTATAAATGCAGAAAAATTGGGAGAAAGAAATGGATGTAGAAAGATACAGGATTTTGAAGGAATTTTTTTGAAATTAAGATTTTTGGTGTGGAGTCCTGGGTTTTGGTAATTCTGGAATGTAGATCTGTCCAGTTGAAGCTATCTAAAATGATAATGACTTCACGCAACACACACACACAAAAAAAAACCCTTTAGTCTCCCAATCTAATTGAGACAAGTTATTCTTCTCCATGAGAGAAATGTCCTCAACTGCATGCACCAAATTGGGTGTTGATCGATGTTGCTGCATATGGCATGACAGATGGAGAAAGTCGGAGAACATGTTTTCCCCTCAACACAGAAGTGTTTTCTCTTGATGACTTTGCTCTTTTATGGGAACGACTGTGCTTCTCACAGTCCTTAGCTTTTTGCTGCTGTGACAAACAGTGATGATTAGGTGCAGCTCTCAGAGGAAATGGAGAACCTGGTGGTGCATAGTTATCCAGGGAGACACAAAACCAACTTATTTAAGTAAACTTCTTCAACTTATCTAAGTAAACTTCTTCAACTTATTTAAGTAAACTTTTCACTGAAGTTTAACATGCATATGTAAAGGTGCACATATCATAGCCCATGGGCTAGTAGAAAAACTTCCTGTGTTCCCTGCAGAAACAGTTCTCCCACAAGGGTCGTGTCAACTCCACCTTTCAGCAGTAGTAAAACTTAGCTTCTCCTGATGTGTACATTGTAAATAAAACCCTACAGTCCATGCTGTCTGCATTTGACTTCTCAACATTCTGTTTGTGAGACTCACCTGTTATTTATTGAGTATTTTGGGGCACTCAATCTGAAGCAGCACAGAGAAAGTGAGAGAGAGAGATAAAGATTAGAGAGGCCTTTAATATGGTGGGCATGGGAGACCTTTACTGGTCGGCGGGTGCAGAAGCTCTCAGAACAAAGAAGTGTAGTTACCTTTATCAGTTTTGGCTAAGGAAGGAGTTTTGGAGGTGGGCAAAATGGCATATTAACAGCTGATTTGAAGGAGCATCTGCCTGTGTAAAACAGGAGACAGATTTATTGGGGGCTGGAGGTGGAGGCTTGGGTGACTGTGAAGTCTTGGGATTGGAGAGGGCTCGACATACATGCAAAAAGGAAGTGAGAGGTTTATCTCTGGAATGAGTAGGAAAACATAGAGGTTACTCTTAGAGAGCTAAAAGTTGTTTCTCTGGGTCCAGTACCAAGTTAGGCGAATGTCATGTTACAGATAGCTAAGCCCCAGGCTAGTAGAGCCTATCAGTTATATTTTAGTTCACTCATTCTGATTGCTTGTGATCATCCTTCTGTGTACAAAGGTGTGGGTTCTAGGATGTCTGAGGGTTCTCAAATCTACAGATGCTCAATTCTATGTGTAAATGGTGGTGTGGTGTTTGCATATAACATATGCACAGTCTCCCATATACTTTAAATCATCTCCAGATTCCTACAACACTTAATACAATGTGAATACTATGTAAATAGTTGTTATATGGTATTGGTTAGGGGGAAAAGACAAAGATGGAAGAAGTCTGTATATTTTCAGTAAAAGCACAATTTTTTTCCCAAGTTTTTTCAATCTAGTGGTAGAATCTGTGAAAACAGAGTGATAGCTCTACAATATTTCACTGTATGGATACACTGCAATTTACTCGTCTATCATGTTGTTGATGAGTTGTATCTAGTCTGGGGCTACTCTAATCAGTTTCTTATTTCAATTGTGTATACTCACAGAGTTGGAATTGCTGGTCCTAGGCCATACTTTATAGCTTTTTTAGATAATGTGAAAGAAGTTTCCAAAATACTGTGTTATCTTTTATTGTCACCATCACAAGAGAGTCTCAGTTGCTCTACATCTTTGCCACCACTGGTACTGTCTGTCTTTTATTTCTTTCTTTCTTTCTTTCTTTTTTTTTTTTTTTTTTTTTTTTTTTTTTTTTTTTTTTTTTTTTTTTTTTTTTTTTTTTTTTTTTTTTTTTTTTTTTTTTTTTTTTTTTTTTTTTGCAGCATCAGGGATCAAACTCACAACCTTGCGCCTACCAGGCAGGGGCTTAAGCCATTGAGCCAAACTCCCAGCCCCTGTCTGTCTTTTAAAAATGTAGTCATTTTTCTGGATTGCAGTTATTATATTGTTATTTTACATTTGAAATTAACATGTACTTATTAAATATCCCTTTGAGAAACTAGCCATGTGCTGAATTCTTAAGCATGTTCCTAATGTATTTGGTAGAACTCTCTGCTTACAAGTGAGAGAAATTCTATTGGAATTGGCACAAGGAAAAATAGACATTTGTTGTCCACATAACTAAGGTGGAGGATGTAGGTGAAGCAGGATCTTGACACTATATGATTTTCTTGGTCTTTCCTCCCTTTTCTGTAAGTTTTGTTGTGTTTTTTTCCTATGCTAGACCAATTTTTTTCACATGGATAAACATACGGACAAAGGCAGGGTTAGGTTCTACGTAAGGAACGAGAAGGAGCAAAGCAGCTCTTTATCATCAGTTCTGATGCTAAGTACCCTGAAGTACTCTTCTAAAAATAGCTTGGGGAATGTGCCTATCTCCGGCCAGTCTTGGAGGTCACTGTTAGAGGGATCGTGAGGGAAGATGGTGGATCAGTTACAAGAACTGACATATTTGGGACAGGAACCCAAATTTTATCCTATTATTTTGATTATGAAAGAAAACAAAAATTCTATTCTAATGACATAGCTCAAACTGAGGAAGAAGCAAACCTCAAAAGGAGGAGGATAAACATGTGGTTTTTGAAGAATTCTCAGGAGACAGGCCAGTGCTTGGTAGGTTACTTATAAAAGTGGCTGCAAGCTTTCTCCTTTCTGTAAACCAGTCCATTCACAATGTTACACTGTAACTCCACCTCTTAAACACAGAGTCTTATCATCATTCCTTGTATTCAGGGAAAGCATGTGACTTCTTTTACCCAATAGAATTTAGTGTGCACATTCTGAACCAGCCACAAGAATGCCTGTGAGCTTTCATACATTTTCTTGCCACTTCTCCCAGCTGCCATGTGAACAAGTCCAGACAAAACTGTTAGAAGAAGCAAGATTACAGAGGGCATAGAAAAGTCTGTTTGTTTGTCCCAGTTCGTGTCTCAGACATGTGAGAGAGTAGAAAGATCAGTAAACCCAACTTGCATAAGGAAACAAAAGAATCATCTAGCTAAGCCTAACTAAACTGTCTACCCATAGAACTGTGAACTAAATATATGGTTATGGTTAAGTCACTTTATTTTGGACTTGTTTGTTATGTAGCAGTAGTTAACTAATAACACTTCATAAAGCAATAGGTAACTGATGATAAATATTCTGCTTTGTGATTCCTGTACAAGAAAATTACATAAAGTTTCTTTACTCAAGAAATGTAACATTTTGGTACAAAATGAATTGAAAAATTAAAAGCTTAAAGAAATATATGAAATAGTGTTATTGATATATAAATAAAGTGTGAAAAAATAAGTGCTAATGTAATGAGTATGAAGAAGTTAAATATGGTTTGCTTGAAGACCATTTCAAGGATGCCAGATTTAAGGATATCTTTGAGAAAATAAAAATGTGAAGTACAGGAGTTGTGATGAAAGCCATTCCTGACAGGTGAGTGTCTTGTTTACTTTTCTCTCATTGTTGAGACAGAATACCTGAGGCTCAAAATTAGGGAAGGGGTGGCTTATTTCTTACAGTTCTTGGGGGTTTCAATCTATACTCAGCTGGCTGCAAGACAGGATGGCATGGGCAGGGGCAGCCATTTATGACCACCACAAACAGCAAAAGTATGAACCAGCAAGAGAGGGAGACACACTTTCTTCTCACCCTTACACTGTATGCCGGCTCCACCCCTGGGTGGGTGCAGCACTCACACCACAAATCCCAGTGTCAGGCCAATCACCAACAAACCAATCATGAATGCCAATCTCAGCCACAACCATAATTACGTGAGACTTGAGCGGGGAGGACATCTGGACATAAACCATAACATTCCACCCACCCCTGGCCCCCCAAAGACTCATGTACAACCTTTATACAAAAGACATTTAGTCCATCTCCAAGAGTTGCCAAAGTCCTAACAGTTCCAGCATTGCTGAAAAGTCCAAGTCCCAAGTCTTCTCCCAGATGGAAGGCAAACTCCTAGCTGCAAGCCTCTGTACAAATGAAAACAATTTAAACAATTCCAACATACAATGGCACAAGATAAACATTACCATTCCAAAAGTTGCAAGCAGGGAAGTACAAAGCATTGGAACCAAAGCAAGTTCAAAATCAGTGAACATTAAGTCCTGGGGTGCCATACTCAGCATCTGAAGCAATCTGGTTGTAAGCTCCAAAAGGCTTGAGTGACTTCACCCCCACGGCACTTTCAGGAGTTTCAACTCCTACAGATCCTCTCTTAAGCCCAGTCTGCTCAGTCTTTGCAGCTTTCCTTGGATGACCCACATGCCTGGCTCTTCCAGACTTCCAGGTTCTCCACAGCACCTCTGGCTTCACACTCACAGATTCACACATTGTGCTCTCAGGGGTACACTGCCTGGCCTCCCAGGCCTTCTGAAATTGTTCATCTATATTCTTCTCAGCATCCTCTGTCTTGGAAGTAAGGATGTTCCTTTCCTTCAGGTATGGGGAGGGCACATCTCACATGAGGGTCTTGTGACCTGCTTCAGAGAAGGAGAGCAGAGGAATGACAGAGAGACCAGAATTCCTAAACAGGCTGCTTCTCAGAGTCTGCAAGTCTAACTGTTCCACACGCCAGTGAGTGGTGTTTTGAGGTGGCAGGTCCTGAATTCCATCAAGCCCTATGAGAATATTGCCACACTGAGCCAGTCGACTCTCAGAACCATGATAATGTGACAATGCTAGTGATTATTTTAAGCCAGTAGTTTTGGAGGACTTTACTACATAGCAACCGACTAACTAGGGTAGAAGATTCTGTGATCCTGAGTAGTCAACTAAGTTCTCTGTCCTGAACCATACTCATTAGAAGTGGATGTTATTAATTTTAAGCTATAGAGTGATAGTTTTCCTTTCCTAAGGGAGCTATGGAACTTAACTTTAAACTTAAATGCATTATTCTATTGTCAAAACTGGCTCCTCTTTCCAACTTTCTTATAGCTCTTAGCAACAATTTTTTAGCCACTATGGGATAATTTTTCATCAATTTCTCCATTTTCATCATGATCCTTAGGTCAGACTCTTCTTTTTGCCCTGTGATATTTCCACTCTTTCCATTCGTTATTAGAGGTACCATGGAAACACCCAAATTCAACCACTTCCTCCAGTTTTCATTTTCTAATGAAGATTTCTCTGTCATGTAAAACCTACATTAAATATATGTGCACTTTTTTCTTTCTGAAATTTGTCCTTTGTTATAGGAACCTCAGTCAATGAACCTATGATGTACAGAAAGAAATAGTATCTTTCCTCTTCTGTGTGCTGCAATCAGACTGTGACTGAGTCTGGAGTCATCAAAGGCTTCTGAAGGTGAATGTTTGATGGTGGATGGTGGTCATTGACTGGAAGGTCAACTGGGTTGTCAGCTCGGACACCTCCAAGTGAACAATGGGCATGGCTTGCACTCCCTTGTACCATAGCAGCTAGCAGATGTCCCAAGAGAACAAGGAAGAAATGAACACTATTTTTATGAATTGCATTTGAAAATCTCATAGTACTCTTTACTCTGTTGGCCAAGCAATCACAAAAGTCCTGCCTAGGGTTGAAGGGAGAGGCCTGGGTCCCACTGCTTGATGGGATGAATGTCACCATCACACTGTAAGGAATGGGCTTTTCTGTCTATTTTTGGAAAATATAATCCTCTGCTCGCAGTTCTCAACAGCAATTCAAAAGTAGATTACAGTTCCTATTTCCTCTTATTTCAGTATGTTTCTAAGGATTGATGAGATCATGAGTCTCAGGAAGGGCAAAAGGAATGAAAAAAGGAAAGACTGGAAATGTGGATTTGGTGTCAATACAATTTAACGCTCTAGGTTTATAACGCTGAATTTAAATGGCTTTCTACCACAGGAATAAAATGGCAACTCAGAATTATAGAATTACTGTAAAGGATTATGTAACCAGCAAACATCTAGCACATTCATTTGACTCTAGACAAACTGAATTAAACACATTCTGAGGAGTTGTTTTAATCACCCTGGCCAGGATGAATCCATACAAGGATATCCTTCATTGATAATTCTTGATTGTGGGTTTCAAGTTCTTCCAAAGAATTCAAGGCCTTTCACTCTTAAATGTTGCCAGTATTGATTTTTAGGGTGTTCCTATGATTGAGTTCTGACTCTGAAATATGAGACAAATTCTATCAACCTCCACGGATTGAAAATAGGCTGGATCAAAAAAAAATCATTCTCTTGAATGCTTCAGTTTTTTTTCCAGAACAATCTTAGTACTAAATACTCCAGGTTCTCTAATAGTAAGCCCACATTAGTAATATAGACTGCTTAAACAGAAGAAGTCTATGTTCAAAGAAATTTATGTTTTGAAAACTTCGTGGGTTGGTTTTACGTACAAATACATCAAAACAAAGATGCTCAAGTTTGCAGCACTCAATCCTCTGACATAGCTTAGCTGCCTCCCCTCTCTTTCTGTGTTACCCCAAGACCTGGGGCTGTGTAGCTTCTAGTTTGAAAATCACTGATTACTTAGAATTCTAAGCATATTGATGAGAATGATGAGGAAGCATTTAGCATGCTCTCAGTGTATCATTGTCATCTCTGTCATTATCATTATTGGCGTCACCTTTAGAAGACACTAAAAGCTAAATGTTCATAAATGCTCAGTGCAAGATGAAGCACAGAGCAAACGACAAAGTCTTAATGAAGTTGTCTCAATAAAAGAAACTGTCTAATGGTAAGAAGTCAGAATGCTTCTTTCACAAAATAGCTTAGGTAAATGAAACAAAGCCACCAATTCCTGACAACCTGCCAAACTAAATCTCATGTGAAAATTAACCTCTGATTTTACTAAATAATGTATACTTTCTTCTCTTTTTATGAGGCCATATACTCAGTGTATGAGTTTGTATTGTGGACAGTACCTAGGATTTTTCTGTTCTGGGTAGGCAGTATAACTTTTATGAAAAGTCCTAAAGACAATCACATGTCTTGTCCAGGTAATAGCATGTTTCCTCTAAAAAGCTCTTTGAAGGTTCTGTCTTTCTGTAATTCTCCCAGATCAACGAGAAGAAACTTTATCAAACACTCCAGGAGTGCTGTCAGCACCTATAGAACCTTTTGGGGAATTGTAAAGTACAACACAATACAACACAATACAATAAAACATTTTTTCTGGGCAGTTGAGTTATAAACAAAACATCCTTTCTCCCGAGCTGCAGCCTGGTGTCATGACTCTGCTCCTAATTTCATCCCCCATTACTCCCTCAGCAGATTCCACTGACTGCACAGGCCCACGCAGCAGTCCTAAAGGCCTCCTCTTGGATTTGATACTAAGTTGGATAAGTGATGACCTAATCTGTTCTCCAGTAGCTTGGTGTAAACTCTCAGGGGACCAGACATTTCAGACACTGTTTAGAGAGTCAATGAAAGTGGATAGAGACCAACTGCAGCTCAATTAAGTTTATAAAAGCTATTGTCATGACAAGCCGATGAATGGGACTGAGGGTAGAAGATGAGTCCCAGAGAGCAGGTGCCTGGTTCCTTGGAATTTGTCATTCTTTTAAGGGAACAGATGATCTAGGGCGGTTTAACTTGCCCTCCATTAACTAACTTGTCTTCATTGTACGTGAGAAGGAAATCTCTGCTTAATGCCCTGCCTGTAGATGCCTGCAGATGCTATTTTTCAAAGACATCTCATAGAATAGACTGGCACTATATGAGGAAGTATCTTAGCTTGAGCTGCTATAGTGAAAGATACCATAGACTTAAAATGGAAACCATGGTTGAAAGTACAACCACTTACTGCTCAGATGGAAGTCCAAGATAAAGATGACTCCAGATTTGTGGGGCCCTCTTGCCAGTGTATGAGTGGCCACTTTCTTGTTTCATCCTCACATGGCCAAGACAGAAGTCATCACTTTTGTATCTCCTTTGGTTAGTGTTTTAGTCCTATCATGTAGGCTACACCTTCATGTTCTAACTATCGCAACGTCTTACTTCGAAATACCGTCATGTTGGGGACTGATACTTTCATAGATGAATTTGGGAAGGGTAAGGCACAAAAATTTAATCTACAGGTGTTAAGAAGCCTTACTGTATTTTTAGGGAGCAGGATACAAATTAAAATGCAATTTTTTTTTTTTTGAAAAAAGGCCTATCTAGGTTATCTAAGCGTTTTACAACTCAGTTTTTTAGAACTGGCATGAATTCCTGGAGTCCTTCATGTATTTCATTTTCATTGCATCGTTTAATCCTGCCAATAACATCTTAAAGCAAGAATATTTACATCTAGTTCATAAGTTTCTACAAAGGTATCTTGTCCAGATTCAAAAAGCTAGTTAAGTGAGGGGACTGAGATTTGAATCAAATCCTTCAGTCTCAGTTTTGTTTCCTAAACAATAGAGTATGATTTTTGAATACAATGCTGGGGCAGAAGAGCTGTGGGCCCAGCGTAAGCCAGTGTCTGTCTGAGGGTGCGAACTGACAGAAACGAGTGTGGCTCTGGCGCACACTGATCTGATACACGGTCACCAACTTCTACCTTCCACAGCATCACCTGTTTCTCTGTTCAGGTCCCAGAACTTTCTATATAATTTTTGGAGAAATAAATGGGGAAAATTGGAAAGAATCAATTTGGTTAAATGGCTGCTGTGGTATGCAAGACTTTGAGACCCTAGGGAAGAGGAAACTGTCATGTTATTAAAAACAAAATTTACCCCTACCTTTGAAATCTCTTTTAGCCTTCTTGGAAGATTTCAGTTACTGAGCTTATTTTTTGCAACGTGACTGTCTTGGTTACTTTGCTCTCATTGCTGGGACAAAATACCCAAAATTAAGGAAGGAAAGGTTTATTTAACTCACAGCTTGTGGAAGTTTCAGTCCATAATCAACTGGTTCCAAGGCACGGAGGCATGGCACAGGGGCAATACTTCAAGGTGGCAGAAGACAGCAAAAGCAGCTGGAGCAAAAACAGAGGTGGGAAGAGCAAACCTTTTTTCCTCCTTGATATTGTAAGCAGGCTCCCTTCCACCCCACGGCAAGTGTGGCACTCACACCATCTCCCTGCCCTCCTCCTGCACAGGCTGAGGATGTTTACAAAGTGAGGACCCTGGCCCCCTGCTGAGTCACTTAGTTAAACTTCCAAACTTCTCAAGTTGACACAATAAATCAACCATTACAATGACCATGTGCCGTGACTGGCTCTCAGGTAGACCAGTTATCTCTGGGTTACATAGTCAAAAAAGGAATCAATAACCCTGGGTTGCATCTATCTTGTGTGTCAGTCTACTTCTGGCTCATATCCACTTCCCAAATATTTCATGAAGATTTATCTTGGATCTACTACAAAACATTAGGTGATTCTTGGGACTTCCCCCCTGCACTAACTGAGGCTTGAATTAATAAAAGGGTTATTTTGCTCCATCTGTTTTGAAAAATCAAAACAAAACAAAACACAACAACCCCATAATTTGTAGGCGTTCAAGTCAGAGGGCACAATAGGATAGCCCCTACTCCCTGGTGCTCCTTGGCTCAACCTTAAAATGAAAAGAAGTCACTGTGGCAGTGGTTCATTTCTCTCTCCTAGGATGGCATCAAAAGAATATAGTGAATAAAGAAATGTTCACACCAAAGAAGTCATGGAAAGGCAAAACATATGTGCAGATTTCTTACATTAGATGGCTTTCTGTCTGTCCATGTGCCTGAGAAGTTTACACTGACAACTGTAGTACTGGCCCAAGGTTTGTGTTACATGGAGAGCAGTTCACATGGGAACAGGAACCCAAACAAGAAGGGAAAGAGAGGCCTCAGAGGTAGGGCACAGATGGGATGGAAAAACCTTATGGTCATTGCTCCTGAGTAATTACTTAAACATCTTAAATGAGGAATTTTGAATGTCTTCAGTAAGGTCATTAGCTGTGCATGGAGCAAAGTCTTATTTTTAAAGTTTTGACGTAGCCCATGGAATGCTTTGTTCCTAATTTAGAGCACTTGTCCAGAAAGTTCCAAACTTTCAGTATCTGCCGCCACCCACCACATGTCTTATTCACAGCAGGCAAGCATCCACTTGTGGTAAAGTCCCAGAGTCTGGCAGCTCCACGGGGAATGAGCAAGTCCTGGGAGAGAGGTCGTTTGATATTATTTTGAAATGAACCCAGCTTTAAAATGATTTCTGGAGTCTGAGAATTGGGATTAACTTTAATAAGTACTAATTTCATTCTCCTTTCTATGAGTGAACTGGACTTCCTGGCCCTATTGAGGCTGGTCATGTGGTTTGTCTGGGTCAATGAAATATTAGCAGATATAAGGTGGACAGAGACTTTAGCTAAACTTGGCTGGTTTGGTTTGACTCTCGCAATTTTATGACCTATCTTTAGATGAATGATGTTGGGTAGTCATCCTTCTCCCTGAATTTCAGAAAATATATATGGCAAGAAAGAAGGAAGTCTGTCTGTAAAGTAGCTGTCACACAGCCCACAGCAGAGCCACCGAGCTGAGCCAAGCCTAGATTAGCCAACCCTCAGATCCATGATTGTAAAAATTAAAGCTTACTGCTATGTTACTTGAATGTTGCATAACATTTTCACAACTGATTAACACTTGGAGTTAAAGATCTGTATGATTTTTTTTTTTACTGTGCCTGATTGGGCAGAAAATAAGATGTGTGTAAAAGTATAATATGATACTGTGAAATGTCTTTACATAAGGTATAGAAAATGAGCTTTAATTAGCTTTAATCTAGAATTCTGGGGTAAAAGAATGGTTTGAGACACAGTGGGCTTCACTCTAGCAGACATGAGAGCTTCCTTCAAAGTGAGCCAACGAGAGCCAGGATTAGCAGATACAGCATATGTAAATCAATTGATTAAGGCTCATAAGCCAATCCTGTAGTTTGAAAAGACTATCCAGATAATTGTATGAAATTTTAAAAATTTGTCTTGAAAAACTCATAATTTTAACTTATTTTGAAAAAAATCAAAGCACCAAATAAAAGAAATACTGAGACTTTTTGGTGGGGGAGGGGTAATAGATACAGGAACTAAGGATTTATTCCTTCGAGATTGAGTGTGTGCTTTTGAGGTCATTTGCTGATGTCCTCATCACGCTCTTTATTCATTTTTGCCTTCAAAATGTGTTTAGGTTACCTGCCCCATCCTTGCAGCACTGGCTTTTATAACATCTGCCAGTCCAACAGCTCTCAGTTCATTTTAAGGAAACCCCTTGAAGTAAAGAAGGACCAAAATGCTTATCTCAGAGTAGATACTCAAAGGGTGACCACACATCAGTTTGGATCACAACAATCTTAATTAATACAGTCTGTCTTGGGCTAATACCAGGGGTAATCAAAATACACAATGAAAGTTTAAATTAAAAAAAATTGAGGACAGAAACTATGCCTTCCCGTGAAGGAAGCTCCACCATGCTGATCGCAAAGAGCCTCAGCTGGAACAAAAATTATGGCTTCCCATGAAGTAAGCTTCACCATGCAGATGAGTATGAGCTTGGTGGGGGTGCAGGGATGATTTACTAGATGATTTCTCAGCCAGAAGAGAAACCCTGCCTTCCCTTGAAGCAAGACCCACTATGCTGATCAGAAAGAGCTTTAGCCAGAAGAGAAGCCACGCCTTCCCTTGAGCCAGCTGGAGCATGGGCTGAAAAATCAGTAGAGGGCCCCCTCCATTCGGAGGACTCACAATAAGATGATAGCAACTGAGGGGAAGGGAATAGTTTTGTGCTTGTATTGTTTGGTTGACTCTGCAGGCTTGGGGCTGGTGGTTTGGGCATCTACTTAGAGGGTGGCAGTATGTGCTGTGTCAACTGTGGGGGATTTCCTCCTGCCTTGTTTTTCAAATCCAGTGTTTTGTTCCATTTTACTGCTCTGTTTTATCCCTGTGTCTGATAACCTGAGCAACTATTTTGAAGATAACAATGTGCAGTATTGTTCTCACTGCTTTGTTTTGTTCTGATTTATTGTTTCGTTTTACTCAATGTTATGCTTTGATTAGTTTTATTCTGTTCTGTTTGATTTTACTATGTCTGATGGTATGGACAACTATTGTGAAGATAGCAAGGTATATTATGACAGCCATTGTTGATTTCCTGTAGTCCTGTTTTGAAGTTCTGTACCATTTTCACTGCTGTGCTTTGATTAGCTCTATTTTGTTTTATTGTGTTGGGTTTTGTTCTCTTTAAAATAAAATAAAATTTAAAAAATTGTTATAGTAAAAGGTGTGTTGCCATTAATCCCTTTCAAAACACTCCCTCTCACTTCAGACACACCTATCCCATCATTCTTGACACTTTCTGGAGCAGTTCTGGAAGTCCTTTTTTGTGAGTGACTTTACAAGGTGTGATAAAAAGAAAAGTATGGCAAAAGCTGCTGCTGAGTACCATTCAACACAGTGGCAAGTTCGTGACGACATTACTGTGTGCTCTCATCCACCTGATTCACTGGATCTGGCACTGGATCTTCTAAATTTTCTCCAAAGTCAAAATGAACATTAAAGGTAAACATTTTAACCATTTTAGGACATCGAGAGACCCATGATGGCACATCCAAGATGCTACCAGTAGAACACTTTCAGAACTGTGTTGCATGCAGTCAAATCTGAGCTGTCAGATGTTATATGGACATGTGTGTCTTGATGAATAGAATGTGACAGTTACAGATAATATCTCATTGTACCTGCATTTGCGAGCTTTGGGGCAGGCATTTATTGTTATTAAGTACTAATGTAAGTTATTTTGTTTAATTTTATTTAAACTTGGACTTGTATTATTTTGTAAAATAATTTAATAAGCTAAAATAGTTTTTAGCAGTAGTTGTATAGGAAGTTGAAAAATGCTTAGACTTGTTTTTTACTCATAATATAGTTCTAATTAGATTTAGTGCATTGTTAACAATAGAAAAACAAATGGCTGCTAATTTATAAAATTTTAGACAATACAGGGTTCAATCAGATATTCAACTCAAAGGAAAATTTTATCATCCCTCTTTGATATATTTTTGTATGGCCCATCTTCCCAGGAAAAGTCTCCCTTGCCTCACAAATCATGCTTTGTTCATGCCATTGTTTGGCAGTATGTACATTTGTGAACAAGTATTTTCAAAGATGAAGCACTCAAAGAGAAAAATTAGATCCCAACTTTCTTAAAAGCACTTTGAGTACTCACTATGAATTGCAACTGCTTCTGTCAAACTAGATATTGTGCATTAGTTTCACAAAAGCAAGATCATATATCCCACTAGTTTTATGTTCATGTTTCTCTCTTAAAAATTATAATAAAAAATATAAAAAAAGCTTTTCTTACTTTATACATTAATGTAACTTATGCAGCCCAAACATTTCCCTTTCACTCACTGTGGTCCAGGGAAACTAAAACATTGGACAATGTTAATTCTTCAGTACCAAACAACCTGATGTAACTATGTTCCCCGTTACATTTTTACCTCTCCACCTGAACATATGTTAGTAGCTTTGTTTTCTAAGAGAGCTAATTCATGCATGGTCTACAGAAAGTCTAATAAAATTTTGAAATTGTAAGCAAAATCTGTTTTTAATGCACCTATCCGAGTTCTCTGATGCAGACAGAGGTTACACATTTGTTGGAGGACATTATGTAACTCACTGTATCTCTGAAAGCATCTGAAGATTAGGCTTGGAAGCAATGCAGTGAGGAGCCACTCTAAAGCCACACTGCAGACTGCTCCTGGGAAGATTGCTGCGAAGCTCCTGAATGGACTCACTGCACCTCATGCAGCTGCCATGCAGCACGGTTCACCAGAATCTCTGCCCACTGCTGTCTCTTAAGTTCCATTGACTTTCCTGCATCCTAGCCCAATGTCCACATCTGAATGCTATTTGCTTCTAAATAGATATTCTATGCATATGCACCTAAATGGTTGATCCTAGGTCATGTGTCTAGGCCACAAGTGCAACAGTGGGAAGTGGATTTCTAGTGCCTGCAGTGGGGATATGGAGGATAATAAAATGGGCAAATCCTCGAACATAAGAACAGTGGTTATAAAATGCTGAGAAGGAAAAAAATCAAGCAAAATTATGTGTACATGAACATGCAGTATCTTAAATGATTGCCTAGTTTTCATCAGTTCCTCAAAGAAATCCCTAATCCCCACATGTTAAAAATTACTGATATCACCTTTTCTCCAAAAAGGATCAACATCACATGGATTCTCCTTGTGTAAGGACAAGTGTGCATGTGTGTGCTGTGTGTTTAAATCCATCTACATATATGAATCTATTATACTTTTCAGAACTGAGAACTGTTGAGGTGCAGGAATCTCTACTCAATAGTATAAACAATCAGTAAAAACCAGGTGGATATTTGGAATGTCATTTTTTTGAGTGGCACTATTGTTCCATAGACTTCGTTGCTGGGTCTGTGGTTTGTGCTCTTCTTTAGGATAAAGATACACTGTTTTAAAACTCCTTGATTAGCAAGGATGTTTACTTTAATTGATTTTGTTTGTTGGGGTACTAATTTGAGAGTACAGTAGTAAAAACACCTTCCTACAAATTAGAGTATTCTGTCAATACGGATTTGTTTTAAAAATACATTCTCAGTGGTTGCTGAGTAGAGTAGAGTAACTTTCTAGAATTTTTCATACTTCATGTTTGAACAAATTCCTTGGAACATTAATAAATTTTCAACTATACAAAAAAAGTCAATTTCCTTCATTATCACTGGAGATGACAGGAAGAAAAAATAAAGCATTTTGGGGATTTACATAATGTGTAAGATTTTAATTTAAACGAACCTTGCATGTGAGGCATAGTAAGAGGAAACCATTTTGTGCAAGATGAGCAAGCTTGTGGCAGAGAATGAATTGGAATCGAGGACTTCTGATTCTCAATCTCTTGACCTTTCCTCTAAAACTCCCTTGGGCAGACTTCAAAACAAAGGTTTTGTACCACTTAGTTATTGCTGTATAATAAATTACTCAAAAATTTAGTGACTAAAAACAAAAAACAGTTACTGCTTACAAGTTTGTGCATTGCGTAGCTCTGGTGCTCTGTGCTGGTTCTGCTCCCTTGGCTGTGCTCACTCATATGCCTATGGCTCACTGGTGGTTGACCATATGGCTTAGCAAATATTGCTTGGGTTCTGTTACACATTTGATGTTTCAGGTGAGCTAATGAGATCAACTCTGCCTCACGAAATTCCTCGTCCTCTCGGAGGCTAGCATAGGGCTGTTCTTATGGTGGCACTAGGATTCCAAAAAGCTGAGTCTCCAAATTGGAATAATGGAGTAATCTCATTTTGTTAGCGAAAACCTGTGTCAAGATAGGCCCAGATTCAAGGATAGGGAAGAGACATCACCTTTTTATGGCAAGATGCATCTATCAAATTGAACTACAAAAATATAGGTTTACTGTGAAGAGCTAGTGCCACATTTACAATCAATCGAAGACTGGTTGATTCATTCATTCAACCTTTCTTGATAGTCACCTGTTGTGCCTATTCCAGTGCTACCATAAGCCTAGAGATAAAAATGAAGAATAATAATCACTCTTGCTCTTCTTTCCTAGTGAAAAACATCATGGAATCAAACATCTGTATCCTTAGGCAACTTGGTGATGCAGGGTCAGATTTTATATTACTGTCCAGAAAACCAATAGTTCTTAAATATGATATTGTGCCTTCTATTTAAAAAAATCACAGAAATTCAGGAGTAATGTAGGGTGCATAAATTAAAATTGGCTTTGGAGAGAATAATTGACTTCTCAGAGGTGCAGCCAACAGGGAAATGTCAGGCTAGATGAGCTTTTTACACATTGCGGAGAGAAATTGGAGCTCTAAGTGCTAAATTTAACTTACAAGTATATCATGCATACATTTGACAACTTGAAGGTCTTTAGCTTATAGAAGTTTTTTGCCATATTTAGCTGATATTTTTCTAATTCCTAGTTCAGCGAAGATATGTACACGAGGCTTCAAGAGTATGCCCAACAAAACACACAAAAGCTTTATTTTTCAACTTTGATTGGTTATTTTCCCCCAAGAGACTAGCAGTAACCTTTTTGTGCTGTCCATTTACAGGATTCAGTCTGGGTAGCACTAAAAATGACCTTCAGGGAAATAGTTGCAAATTTTCAAAATAGAAATTGAGTATCTCTTCCAAGAGGACAGTTAAAATGCTAGATAAAATAGAAAGCAAAACCTTTTTCTTAAAGAGGATACAGAGATAAGAAGATAGTAACTTCTGGCTAAATCTAAGGGTAGTTAGAAGAGAGGTTATGTGCAGAGCAATGAAGCCAGTTTCTCTCTGAGATTATTGGTCTATCATGTAAATCTGAACTTCAGTTTTGATTATCTCAGGAGACAGATAAAGATGAAAATCTAAGGAGTTCGTATAACTCAGAGAGTTTACCAGGAGGCACTTAGACTACCAAGCTGATGCCCTAAAGTGTTAATAATTACGATAAAGAAAAACCAGGAAAACTCTAACACTGTCTTTATTACAAGGTTTTAAAGTTTCTTTGGTTGTCTTCTGAGTGAAATTTTTTTTCAAAAAAGTCATATCTGCAAACTGTCAGACAAAAGTTGCCATCTTTAAAGTGGTCCATGGAGTATACCAGTGGTTCAAAACATGACAAAAATAAAACAAAAAACCTGTATGACCAAGAACTGACAGAAACCAAATCATAACTGATGGATATAAAACAATTTAATGTGCATAAAGAAAAACAAATAGAAAAAGAGATTCTTCACAGACCACAAAACTATGAAAAGTGACCTAATATTTTTTTAAAAATCAAATAGAATAATTAGACATAAAAATAATGCAATAGCTGGAAATTTCTAAATAAATTCTTCATGGAGAGATTTATCAGCTGAAAAGAGTCTTGAGTTAGAGGTAAATCAGAGGAATTGTAAACAAGGAAGGTAACTGAAATCTATAGTTTCTCCAGGGGCCGTTATAAAGCTGAAGTGCTGACTGGGACAGGAAGGAATTTGGGAAGAGTGGAGAAGATTTGGGAGGGTGTGGACTGTGGAAGTAGCTAATACAGTGTATGCGGCTTTCTGTTTTTCCCTTTTGGTTATGCAGGGTTTAGGCAGCTCACTAATAAGACCGATAAATAGCACACACTATGGTCCTGTTTCCCCAGGATTAGACTTCAGTGAACCAGAGGATAGAACAGTCCATTGTACTAAACTTTAAACTATGTAAGTTGTTGGTGTAGAAAGGGCAAGGTATGGCATCAAACATACTGAGGTAAAAATTCAGGTATTCCCAGATCTTAGAAGAAGGAGGGCAAGTTTTAGGATCAGTGACGACATTATTACCAAAGTTTCAAGCACAAGAAAGGGAGTCAGAGTTCACCATGGGGATCTGTTAGGGAGTTTTCTTACACCATAGTTGGTTGGTACAACAACCTTTTATCTTGCATATCATGGAAATGTAGAGTCCTAGGGTCTTAAGGGACATATTGGATTAGTACAGGCCTTTTGGGTATAGATGATTATCTTCATGAAGTCAGAAGTCATTGGTAGACTTGGTAACTCAGTTAATTATTTCAGTTGCAGCTAAGTTCCGGGAGGCTTACACAGTGCCAAGATGTGACACACAAAGGCCTCTCTGATCCCCAGTGTCACCTTTCTTGGCAGGCCTCCTCTGAGTTAGCCATCGCCCTTTCTTGTTACCGTCCTCCTGGTCCAATTCTATCAGGCAGTTGTCTCTGCTTCATCTCTTTCATCCTGAATCTGTTGTCCCCATTCTGCCTGAATAGATCAGAATTTCCCAGTGCCTCACAGCTATCATGGTGCCATTTGCTCCCTTTGAATCTTTTTCCTTTCCTTGGCACTTTTCATAAAGAGGTAAAATTCTTCCCTTAGGAATCTCTGACACTGAGACTTTTAATACACCCCCTATGTCTCTTGTTTGCCAAGACCACGCGGAGGCTACTTTGTCTCCTGATTTATCACAAACAATTTCGCCTTAACTGGAACCTTTCTATTATCCTGAGCAGACAGGTTGTGGAACTATAATGGCCAGGAAGAGGTTTACAGATTTCTAGCACTCTTCTTGGTGCTCCTGTTCCCTGAGACAAGGAACACAGAAAGGCACAGAGTTTTTAGAACAGAAAATCAGATGGAGAAAATATTTGGCTAGAAGACACTACAGTATTTGATGTTTTAAAAATTATTGAGCTTCTTAGCCGGGCGTGGTGGCGCACGCCTTTAATCCCAGCACTCAGGAGGCTGAGGTAGGTGGAGCGTTGTGAGTTCGAGGCCGGCTTGGGCTACAACGCGGCGCAAGGCCGACCTGAGCTACATAGTGTGACCCTGCCTCAAAAAACCAGGGCCGGGAGTTTGCTCAGTGGCTTAAGCGCCTGCCCTGGCAGGCGCAAGGCTGTAAGTTCAATCCCCGGTGCCGCAAAAAAAAAAAAAAAAAAAAAAAAAAAAAAAAAATTATTGAGCTTCTTATATTGAAAGAAAGAGTTCTCTGGATCCAGGCATGTGGAATGCTTCCCTCGGGCCTCATGGTTTCTCAGCCTCAGTGTGGCCTTGTCTGGCTATGCCTCCCCAACAAAGAAGCATCTGCCAGGCCTTGGCACATGTCAGCTCACGCCCCTGTTAGACTTCCCTGGCCATGCAGAGTTCCTTGCCCAAATGATACCAACCCTGATTCTCAGGGTGGCACAAGCCTTATCCCTGGATCCATCTCCCTAAGAGTGGATCAAACTGTTATTGTGTTTCTTTATAAGTATCAGAGTTAGGCAGGAGGCAGCTAGATGTTTAACAATGAAAGATTTATAATTTCTACTTTTTAGGTGGTTTTATAGAAATCTTTGTTTGAGGCCTTTCTTGATGTGTTAGGCACTGAGCTGGAACCTGCTCCAGAAGACTTGTTGAGGTTGCATGGTGGAATCTAGCACATCATTGCTTCACATAAAGAAAAGAAAAGAAGGAAAGGAAGGAAAGAGGGAATCAACTGGGAATAAAGGAAGATTTTAGGGGAAGTCTTTTAAAAAGTCTGTGACAATCATATAAAGTGAGGGAAAAACAGTCTCTCTCTCTCTTTTTTTTTTTTAACGACAGTGTCTCACTCTGCAATTCAGGCTGGTTTTGAACTCACTGAGTAGCCCAGGTTGGTCTCAAACTCACAGCAATCCTCTTGCCTCAATCTCCTGAGTGCTGGGATTACAGGTTGTGCCACCATGCCTGGCATAAGTAGTCATTTTAATAGACTTTGCAATGTGTTGTAGATGAATCTTAGTTTGTCATTTCTAAAAACAGCTCAGTATCTATGTATGTATCTTATAAATAAGCTCTTTGGACTCCTGAAAAGTCTCTTGGTGGGATATGGGCTATATCCTAAGTTCAAAAACTTTGTTGCACGTAAATTGGGAGAGATTCAGGAGGCAACATTTAAAGTATAACATTATGTTAAAAGTCATTTGGTACCAAAGGCACTTTGTCCTAGTGTGGTCTGTGTGCTGTGCACATGTCAATGAACCCTTATGTGGCATTATGTGATTGAAAGAGAACTGATCTTTCCTCTCTGAATGGGGGATAGAGTATGCACTATGATTCCTTTTGAGAGGGTAGCTTTAAAGATACAGTTATCTGGGAATGGTAATTACCAAAAAAATTGCCCTTTAATGTGGTTGAACCTAGGCCAAAATCAATGCCTGGAATATAATAGGCGTGTATTAAATATGGATTAATTGACCTTATTGCTGGGGAAAACAATAATGCAGTGTGCCCTCTTCCAGTGTAAGTACAATTCTGTAATTCTGTGGTTGACCGTGTAGGAGCATTTGAGGGCTGAGTTAGGCAACACCAAAGCCTGAAAGGATAGAATGATTCAAATACAGAGGTTAAGGGATGGCTACAAATGTTAAAGAAAATAGAATAAATCCAGAGAAGATGAAAGGAGAGAAGGCAAGAGCTTGCACACAGTAGATTTTGAAAGCAGCTCCTTTATCTGTGATAATCACATACTGAGAATGAAAGAAACGGAGAAAGCAGTTTAAAGAGACTTTGTTATGAATCAAATCTTACTTGGTTCTTCTTAGAGAGATTTCAGTATAAATTTATCTCTTCTTTTCCAGACAATGCTGTCTGGAAATGGGCTTTTGGTTTAAAATAAGTGAATTTACAAATATAAACCAGGTAGCTCTTGGAAATTAAAAAAAAAAAAAAGAAAGAAAGAAAGAAAAAAGAAAGAAAGAAAGAAAATTATTCTACTTAAAAAAACACTTTTATTTTTAACCTTTCTAAAATCTAGATATGCTTTTATGCTTAACAAGGAACCATACCTTAGTTGGCAAGAAATTCTTTTATTTGTTATTGCTATATTTCTTATTAACACATTGTATTTCTTGACAGCAGATATTGGATAATGTCATGTAATTCACTTCAAATTTTAGAGTCTGTGTGACAAATATTTTCATTACAACATTAATGTTTTCACTTCTCCCTGATAAATTTCTTGGCATAGAAAACTCATGAGAGCCTGGTAAATTAATCAGACATTTATCAGGCATTTTATACCTGGGTTTAGGAGGAGGAGAGAAATTTGGAAATATAAAGATTTGACATTTAGTAAGAAATAAGCGGACAAATGGCTATCTGGATTCACATAGAAAATAGCCAGAACCATTTCCTAAAAATACCTACAGCTCTTCAGTAGCCCCAGGAAAAAGTGACAATTGAGAGATTTTTCCTTAGATAAAGTTTTGGGACAGGTAGGCACAAATGGGACTGAAGCCAACAATCAAGTAAGGAGATCCATATTTTAAAATAAATATCCACTTAACTAAAAGTGGATGAATGACAAATAAATATTTTTCAAAATTATATATATATGGTCAATATATACAACATCATTCATATTATGATGAAAATCAAAACCACAGTGATCGGCTACATCATGCCCTCTAGGATATTAATAATCAAAATGACAGAAAACAAAAACTATGAGCAAGGACATGGAGCAATCAGACACTTCATACATTGTTGGGAATGTAAAGTGGTATAGCCACCTTTGAAGAGATGTTGGCAGTTCCAGAAAAAAGTAAATGTAAAGTTGCTATATGACTGAGCAATTCCACTACTGAGTATATGCACCTATATTAGATATGGGTCACTTGAGGAGCATATTTAATATAAAATATATGTAGGATAATACAAACCATTTACTGGGTAGGCTTACAGGCTCAGAAGAAAAAATTCCCAATGGCTGTCTGCCAGATCAGAGGAAGAGGGATGCAAAATGTTCGTCTGCATGATGGAGAATTGAGTGGAAGATAGAAGGCCTGGAGCTCACTGTAGAGTCCTATATCTGAAAGCCAAAGGGTCTATGTTGGAAGACAAAAGAATCTGCACTGGAAGCCTGAAGGAACTGGAGATGAATGTCCAAAGGTAATGGGTGAAGGCCAGAAGTCCTCCAAAGGAGAAAGCTTCCTTCCTCCCCTTTTATTCTGTCCAGTCTACAAGCCTATTTGTCCCACCCGTATGCACAGTGGGTATTCCCGCCTTGCTTTGAGGCCTACATGTCCATCATCCACAGACACATCCAGAGCTTTGCTAATCTGCTAGGTAGTTATTACTCAAGTCAAGTTAGCACATCACAACAATCACAACACTCAAGAGAAATTAAAACAGATTTCGATACAAAATTTATGCAGAATTGTTCATAGCAGCATTATGTGTAGTAATGATGAAGCAGAGAGAGCCTCACTGTCCAAGTGTGAAGAATAAAAATAGGCATCCAATGGAATGAATGATTCTAAGAATAAAATACTGATACACCCTACAATTTAGGTGAACAATGAAAAATTTTTGTTGAGTACAAGAAACAAGGTACAAATGGCCACATATTATATCGATACGATTTTGTGAAATGTCTAACACAGAGAAAGGAATAGATTAGTGGTTTCCAGAAGCTAGAGAAAGGAGTGAGGTATGGGAGATAAGAGGAAGTGACTGTGCATGTGTACGGAGTTTTTTTGTAGGGTGATGAAAATGTTTTAGAGTGAGAGAGTGATGACTGATGAATGATTCTGTGACTATACTAAAAACTAGTGAATTCTGTATCTTAAAACAGTGAACTTCATGGTATACAAATAATATCTCAGGGAAACTGCTATTAAAAGATAAATATTGGCAACAAAAGTAATGATTAGAAACGCATGTTAGGGGCCAAAATGGCTCCTGGTTTTGTTTTGTGGGACAAAGAGGCATGTTGGTATCCCTGGGACCCACTTTCTCCACCAGTGTCTCAGAACCTCCTTCCCTCAGTAACATGCTGCTTTATGTTTTGGGGTTGATATTATAAGTCTAAGACAAGAGGTGAGGTTCCCATGAATTTTAGCCTCACTATTTATAGACTTGCTGACTTAGGAGGTATCTGAACAATGATATAGTTTTGAGTTCATGGCATTTATTATTTAGATATCAACTGTTTATCTTTTACCTTAGTGTTTGATAGCTAAATGAGCAAATTAATTTATTAACCATAAATATAATATTTAGCCAGTGATTATATTACCGTGAGTGTGGGGATTTAGTTGATGAGTCTTAACATCTACATCAAAGATATCAATGGTGAATATATTTAAGAGGCCATTAAGTTGGAGTTGGCATGTCTTCTTTATTTGGAAAAAAGTACGCGGTGTTTTTTGGATCAATTCCTTTCATAGTCACCACTGTAACAACCCCATAGTCACATTTTATCCCTGGTAACATTGTCATTTCCTGTCATTTCTTATCTGCACTGGCTTGCTGGCTTTTGTATTAGTCAATCTTTCATTGGTGGGACAAAGTACCACCAAAGTACTTAAAGGAGGAGACATTTGTTTTGGCTGATTATGTCAGTGGATTCAGTCCATGGTTGGCTTGTCCAAGGCAGTAATGGATATGGCAGAGTGGAAAGGTAAAGGAAAGTTATTAATCATATAGCAGTCAGGAATGAAAGAGAGAGAGAGAGAGAGAGAGAGAGAGAGAGAGAGAGACAGAGACAGAGAGAGACAGAGAGAGGGAGAGAGAGACAGAGACAGAGAGAGGATGAAGACAAGAATATAACCTTTCAGATAATGTCCTCAGTGACCTGCCTTTCCCAGTCAGTCCCCATCTCCTCACAACACATTTGAGTACAGAAATAATCAATGGATGACTTTGCTGATGACTATAATACACCCATGATACAAACCTATTTATTCTAAGAGTTTCCAAAGTCTTAACAGTTCAAGCAATGCTGAAAAGCCCAAATTCAAAGTCTCCTTTGAGACTCAAGGCAAATGCTTTGTTGTAAGCCTTTATTAAAAAAAAAAACACCAAATACTTCAAACATACAATGGTGAGAGCTAGTATTCTTTCTAAAAGGGACAAAAAGTGGGGATAAAAAGAAATTGAATTAAAGCAAGACTGAAAAGAAGCAGACAAATATTAAAGGTTGTAGCATTAAAGCTCTGCAATGTGAATTCCAAGGGGATTGGGCAACCCTGACCCTATGGCGTTGCCAGTTGCATGCCATGGTTTCTCTCTTGGGCTGGCTCCATCCATTGCCTACAACTTTCCTCAGCAGACTGTCTATTTTCCTGACATCTCCAACTTCCTGGGGTCTCCACTGCACTTTTGGCTATACTTTCACAGTTTTATGCACTACCATTTTAGAGAGATCCTTCCTTGCCCTCTCAAGGCATTTCCTATAAATTTTTTTTGGAGTCCTCCCTGATTCCATAACATTTGCATTCTGCATGCCTGTAGAACATAGAGATGCCAATATCTGCCTCCCACTCAAGCAGTAACTGAACTTCCTTGAACCACATCTGTAGAGGCCTTTGAGTGCCTGGATGGCTGAACTCTGGGAAATATCTTGAATGAGCTAGGCTTCCTGGAGATCTCTTCTTAAAGAAAAGTCTTTCCCTTTTACACCCTTGAGCCTGTGAAAGGTGGGATCTGGTGAATTCTGGCATTAATTGGAATGATCTTTTCTATTGTCTTGATGCAATGTAATTGGCTACTTTTTAATAGTAATCTTTTCAGCAACCATGTTCTCCTTTTCCTCCAACTTTACAGGTACTTCTTTTCTGGTGAAACCACAAATTTTTTTACATCTGCTTCTTGTCCCTGCTTTTCACTGTAGATTTGTATAAAAGCAGCCAGCACTAACTACTGCACAACCTGAAAGTTACATTGCTTTGAAATCTCTACCAGATCAGTGACTCCACTGCTCTTAATCTCAGTCTCCTGCAATGTCTGAGGATATGGACAAAACAGGACATTTTAGATCTGAACCATAAAAGCTTTCACCAATAGCATGTGGTAGGAAAAAGTGGTGTGTGATTCTGAGTTTAGATTCCAAAAAGCCATTAACAGTTTTGTGTTTTCATTGGATCCTACCTTTGACATGTGAAAAGGTGACAGTTTTCTGCAGAACGTAAAATCAGATAAAACAGAGGTAAGTCAGCCCTGCTGTTCCAGAAACATGAAAGAGCAAGCCAGGAGCTACCATCAGCCAGCTCCTAACTTACAGCAGCTACATGGATGAACCCAAACGAGATCAGCCAAGCCCAGCTCAGATCAGCCAACAACTCAGATCCTGTTGATGCATAGACTCCCAACCAATTCTAAGTAGTGGCTGTGTTCTCATTTTGCCATTTGCGATGCAGTAGCAGATAATTAATACAAAATGCAATTGGAGTACAGAGAAGGGGCTTCAGAGAAGCTTGTGTGTACTGAAGAAGACATCCTGAAGCAAAGCTGTACATAGGAGTTAGATAAGAAGTATATGCAGGAGTTAGATAAAAACAAATAAATAAAAGTTAGCTAGGGAAGGAGGGGAACTGGGGGAATATTTTCACATGAGAATTGCTGTGTGTTTTTGGACAAGGTATTCAAGGGAAATGGAACCAAAAAGGAAAGATCTAAATAATTAAGGGAATAGTAATGTAAAAAGCCATGAAGTAAGATAGTCCAATGGCTGAAGTGTGAGATATGAGGCATATAATGACGTTGAACTGGAAAGCTGTGGAGGAAACATCTCATGTAGTATCTTAAACATTTATGAAACAGTACATCTTACCCTGAGAATAGTTGGGATCAGTTAAGGGCTTTTAATCCCCTTTTACCTTTGTGTTACCAGTTTAGCTACAGTATAGAGAAATGGTCACACGTTTTACAACTATTTAGGAGACCCTTGTCAAGTGGGAGGAGAAGGTAGGAGAGCAGGGGAGTATTAGTCAGCTTTCTTGTTGCTGAAACACAGTACCCAGCAGCACAATTCATTTATTTGTTTATTTTTAATTTATTTTAAACGGAATAAATCCAAACAAAATGAAGCAGAATAAAGCCAATCTAAACAAAATAATGAAAGTGATGCAGAACTTCAAACACGATAATAGGAAATCAACAAAGGCTATCATAATGCCTCTCATTATCTTCAAAATAGCTGTCCATACCATCAGATATAATAAAATCAAATCAAATAAAACAGAATAAAATGAAATAAGGAAAATGATACAGGACTTCAAAATAAGATAATAGGAAATTAAAAATTGTTTCCACCTTCCCTTTTTAGACATTTCCTCCCCTTTCACTTTCAAAATATCTATTGTACATTTAGGATCCCACTAACTCCCTCGGTTTTTGTACTAGGGATACAACACTGTGTTCACCTATGTGAATCTGAACCATTTCACCCATGAGCATGATCTCAAGTTGCATCCATTTACCTACAAGAGCTTTGAGATTGTCCTTCTTTATAACTGTGTAGCTTTTCATTGTATAAAAATAGTATAGCTTTCTTATCCATTCTGCAGTTTATGGGTAAGTTTTCTCTAATTTTTTTCTGGGTCTCCATCTCATGGTGCATTTTCTTCTCTCTTCCAACCTTCAGTCCATGAATTTCTTTTGAGTCAAATGTGTTTCTTGTATAGAGCATATTTATGGGTCCTGTCTCTTGATCCACTCTTCCTGTGTTTCTTTCTATTGGTGAACCGAGGCTCTAATCCCCCACCCAACCCCACTGCCCACTGCTGTTCCTAGAACAGTGGTCATCTTTATCTCTTTCTATAATACCCTTCAGCACCTTTTGTATGGTTGGTTTGGTGGTCATGAATTCCTTCAGTTGTTCTTTATCATGGAAGTATTTTATTTCTCCATTAATTTTGAAAGATAGTGTTGTAGGATACATCAATCTGGATTGTAAGTTGTTTTCTTTCAGGACTTGAAACCCTTCACTCCAAGCTCTTCTCAACTGGTGGTTTATGTTGAGGAGTCTGCCATGATTCTGTTGAGTTTTCCTTTATAGGTGATCTGTTTCTTTTCTTTAACAGCTTTTAATATTGTGTTCTTGTGTTGAATTTCTGGGATCTTGCTTATTATATGTCTGGGTGTAGATTTATCTTGGTTATGGCTAGTTGGAGCTCTCTATGCATCACTTATTTGTTTGTTAGGTCCTTTTCCCATGGTTGGGAAGTTTTCTGTTATTACTTCTGTAAATAGTCTTTTTATGTCATTTGTGTTAACCCCTGTTTTTTGCTGACACCTATCACTCTTAAATTATTTTTCTTTGTGTCATCATGCAACCTTTGAATTGTTATTTTCTGCTCCCTTGCAATTTTTAAGAGATCTTTCCTTTTGTAATCAATAGCTGCTATCCTGTATTTAAGATCTGAAATTCTGTCTTGGTTTCTTTCAAGTGGTTTTGCCAGCTTTCAATGAAGTTTTTAATTTCCTGGTTATCTTTTTCAATATTTTTCATGAATTGTAATTCTTTTCTATATTGTTCATTCAAGGTATCCATTGTTTTCCTATGTTCCTCTTTTTTATCTATGTCTTCTTTAGATATGCTCAGCAATTTTTTCATTATGTTTGTCATTCTTTTACCTGAGATATTTCTGATCTGATTACTTTTACAGCTTCATGAAATTTCTTTACTTCAGTTGCTATCCTTTCAGAAATTTCAGGTGTGTGACTTCCAAATCTTCTATGTCTATGTCTCCTAGACTTGTTCTGTGTGGGCTGGAGATCTGAGATTGTCTTTTGCACCTTTGTTTTGACATTTTCCTGAGTTCCTTTGGATGAGCCCATTGTGAGGTCCCAGGTGATTCCTGTGTTGGTTGCCTGTCTGTGATGCAGGGGAATGGGCCAGACACCTGGGTTTCTCCTAACCTAGGGTCCTGGGGAGGAAGTGGGGTGTAGGCTGGGCTTTTACAGACACATGTGACTACACCAAGACTCCCCCAATGGCAGTAGATGTGTGGGGTGTTGGCTGGCTGCTTTTCCCAGCCCTTGCTGGTAACTGGTCCCTGATGGTGGCTGGCAGTCTCACTGGAGTGTGCCTAGCTGCTAACAGCTGCAATTTAAAGGAGGAGAGGCTTAATTTGGCTCATGGTCACAGGGGATTCAGTTCATGGTCATCTGGTTCCAACACTGCCACATCATGGGAAGTCACTTAGTTTTTCAGTGGGCAAGAAGTAAAGCAAGGTCATACCTTCATGACCCACCTACACTCACACACATATATGAGTTTTATTGATATTTTAGGTACTTCTTAATCCAACAAAGTTACCGAGTCAGGATTGACTTCATAAGGGGGAGATAAAGCAAGTTAATTTGTGGGTCATCTCAGGGTGAAAATTGACCTTAGTGATTTACTGTAAAAGGGATGACAGAATGAGATGCCGCACCAATGTTTTGTTTCGGGGAACTAGATCAATACTAGTTTTGTTCACTAGTGGAGAATATAAAGGAGATGGAGCAACTTTGAGGGTAATACAAATTAAGCTTGGTTATACCCTATGAGCCTTCTTGTATTTGTCAAAGCCATACCTTCATATTTATTACAATGCCCATTTTCTATACCAGAGATGAATACTGTATCAAGGTGAGATGGGGGCCATATTTGTTCCTTCACTGAGAATCTGGCAAGGGGTTTGTATCAGCACTAATGAAAAGAATGACTCAGGCATAATTGATATGTGTAGCTTCAAAACTTGGTCCTAAAAAGTGTTGACAGTTCCTATCTAACTCTGTCAAGAGGCTTTGGTTTTGGAATCCATTTTGTGAGAAATCCCAGACCACACAGGGAGGGAATGTGTGAGCGTTCCAGCCCAGAGTAACAGCTAGTCTTCCAGATGACACACTAACCACAAGATATGTGACTGAATTCCAGCACCAAGCCTTTGAATCTTCCAGCTGAGGGCCCAGACATCATGGAACAGAAAAAAACCATCTCTGCTGTGCCCTGTCTGAATTCCTGATCCCTAAAAATCTGGCAGAGATAAGAGATCCTTCTTTTTGTTTGGAGCTAAGATTTTGGAGTAACTTACAACCTAGCATTTGGGGTACTTCTGGGACATACACTGCATTTGGGGGTACCCCGGGACATTTGCATAGAACTTAGTGTTGCCAATCAATGTTGCAGGTAATCTGTTTTGGAAGAAAACTTACATCAAGTGCTTTGTTAGTTCTTGTCATTTCCACTATTTGTCAAGAAAAAAGTCCTTGTCTGTTTTGCCTTTCCTAGCTTAGGAAACAAGGGAGACAGAAAGAGAAAGAGGGAGCAAGGGAGGGAAGAAGGAAGCAGGAAGGAAAAAAGTTGTGATTCCTGCTATGGAAGCAATGGCAAGTGCAATGACACTCTTGGATGGAGAGAGGTGGAGTAACAGCAGTGACAACTGTGCCCCTTGGCACAAGCTTGGTAGACCTTCAAAACTAGCAGGTTGCCTCCTCCCAGGATCTCCCCTGTTAAGAGAAGATTGGCTTGGACACCAAAAAATAGCAGCTGGATGTGTTAAGAAATTTTTATTGTTTCCTTTGGATTTGTGATGAAAGCACATAAAATTACAAGTGGAAGAAACATCATGCCACAAAATTGCATAGAATTATTACAAAAATGTGAATTATGCATTTTAAATAATTCTAGATAGAACAACCAAAATATGTACATTTTAAGAGCTTCAAATACTTTTCCTACTCTTTTTTTTCTTCTTAAAAGGCAAAAGTCACAATGTTGAATCCATCACAAACAATATTAATACAGTGCACAAGCGCAACATTAAATTCAAAAGAATGCAAGCAATGACCCTTTCTTTTGGAATTATTTAATGACTGTTTGTCTACTACAGGAGTATTAATTAATGCGTGGAAGTAATGAAGTATTTAAATGAAATGTTAAAAACCAAAACACATGGCATGTCATTAGAATTTTGAAAATTGGGTTACACGGCCAAAACCACGCTATTCTCAGTAGTGTAAAGGTGTCAGGGACACAGTCTAATTTATTACACAACTCTACTTTCTATTTCAGGAAAAAACACAGTACGGAATCTCACACATTCAACAACGAACAAGGCAAATACATAAAGGCATAAAACTGCACATCATATAGACCCTTTTTCTTTATCTTTGTCTATTTTCAAGTAGTATTAATATTATTAAATGATAGCATCACTGTAGTAGTTTCAATAATATAAGATGCACAGTGTTGCACACTACCCCACAACTGCAAAAAGTGTCACTGTACAGATATAAAAATGTGATTACAGTAAATGGCCAAATACAAACATATTGGAAAATGGCTAGAATCACTAAGATAATGAAAACCAGCTACCAAAACAGTGTAACCTAAGTTAAAGTTACTCAACCTTAGCCTATCTCTTGACTAAAATGTGATAGTATTCTGTGATAATTACCATTTCATTTGGTTACGAATGCTTTTAGTTCATTCTTCTGCAATTTTAGACACTCTGTAATTTTGATTATAAAAATGCAGCATTCGATTTTGACCACTCTTGCTTCTTTATGCTTAATGCCTTCCTTCAAAGTGCAAAAGTAGAATGATTTACAAAAGATTTCCCTTTCTGTGGAAGTTCAATTTTTATTAAGTATCTAATTAACACTCAGTTCTTCAGATCGAAATATAATCATCTCAAAGAGGAGGTGATTTTCCCCTTGTGTCACACTAGTTGTGTATTTTAAATCAAACACTCTCTCTTAATGTTTGAAATAAGCCTTCATTTTGATTAAAACTTAATTGTAATTCCTAGTTATTGCTTAAAGTTAAATAAAATAATTCCATAAAAATATTAAATTCTTGAAATACAGTTTTGAGGACACAACTGGTTTTTTCATTATAAAATGTTTTACTAAGCTACAATCAGATAGGTTTATTTTGAAGTAAAATAAAGTTGTAGCATGTTGCTTCTGTACTTCAATGTTCTTTGTATCATTCTATAGCTTATATTTTTCTATAATTATTCTTTCTACTTAAAACCTTTCAATAACGTTTTTGATCAATTTTATCATGATATAATTTTTCTCATGCCACTTAAAATAGGAACTTAAAAAGATACAATTAAATGCATACACTAAATGTATAATGAAAGTTTCTTTTAATGTTAGAATGAAATAGAAATCACAGATTTAAAAATTATGGAAGATATTAATAAATTTTTGCATCGCTCTCCTATACATTTTTAATATTCTGACCATTTAAAACAAGCTTAATATCCAATTTTTGTTCCTGAAAAAAATTTATCAAATTCATATTCCAAATTCTAAATCTACATCAACGGTTCCATCAGATTCTAAAATTTATTTCCATGTATTTTAATATCCATGTAATCCAGATGTTTGACCCCTTTTTTCCACCCATTTATCCTTTAATTTGCTTTTAAATCTTTGGAAGATATTTGGGTCATTGCCAATTAATAAATACATACCCACATGCCTGTGTGTATCCATGTACATGGAGGAGTACATACATATATACATGGAGATAATATATATCATTTATACATGGTCTGAGTATTCTTCAGATAAATATTCAACCTTCCTTTCTATATTAAAAATAAGTGAAACATAAAAATGTCATACAGCAAAATAACTGCTAGAATCTGTTTATTCTGGTTGAATTTCTGCTTAATATATACCAACTCAATTCTTTACTCAACAGAACAGACCCTTTGTAGCATTTGATCATTTCAGGCCAACAACTAATGCACATCCAGACTTCGAGTGCACATAGTCAATTCAGATAGCACAATGCCTGAATTGTTCATGCAGCTAAATACACAATCCATATTGCTAAATCTTGGCATGGCTTCACTTGGCAAGGATACAATCAAGTGATATAAAAAAATAAAAGAAAAAGAGCTTATTTGAATCACTATAGTATCTAATAAAGCCATGTCATTAACAAATACACTGATGCCTCTATGATAAATAAACTAGCAGACTGCAAGCCGCCAGTGCTTGCCAAGCAAAGAATGAACAAATTCAATATGTACGTTAACTTGAAAATATGGAGTTGAGGGGCAGTCAGGAAAAAAATGCACAATGTTGGGTGTTCAATAGTGTTCAATAGTGCTATGGACTTCTCAAACTACTTCTATTACTTTGAAATACTTTACACCAAAGCTTCAAATAAAAACATGAACTCAAAATTTCCTCAAAGAATGCACTATCCTTCATTAAATGTTCCATGGAGCCTGCACGTTGCTTGCTTTGAATTTACTATTGGAACAAAAACAAAAATCCCACATACATGCATTCTTCACTAGCAGACCTGCAATAGTTTCCACATGACACATGGAGCCTGGGAATGGGGTCTCTTCACGGAGCCTTCTGGAACTTTCCCTATGGTGTGGATTTTAGGCTAAAAGATGCTTCTCAGGACGATGATCCTGGGCAGTGATCTTAGCAGTATGAGTCTGATGGAGCTTGGATGGCCATGCACATCTTGAAGGCCTGGTAGGAACAATCACAGAGGAGTATCAAATTCCTTTCCTGGGTTCTCTCCTTCTACCTCCTCACTGGAGGGAGTCTTGTGGTTCACTTTTCCAGGGTCCAAGGGCAAGGAAGCAGGGGCAGAGCCATGATTGCTGTCTTCACTGATCTTCCCTTTCATAGCTTCCTGCACGAACTCCAAAATCTCCAGGGGCAATCTCTTGAACTTGTCTTGGTATTCTTGTTCCAGTTCCGTCTGCAGCTAGGAGACATCAAGAGAAGAGAATGAATTTTCTGCCCACTCATGTAGAAACTGTTTGAAAGAGATGTATGAAGGGTAGGGGAGGAGAATAAATTAATTTAAAATTAGCCCTCACAGATGGTAACCTATAGAGAAGATAAAAACACAAAAATTAGTTCAACATGTCATTTGTCCATAGCTGAAAGTCAGGTTTGGGTTATACGTGGCATAATAGGGTTGAGGATGTGGACCAAGATAAAGCTACTGATAACTGGAGTGCCAAGCTCAGCCAGGACTCTGGCTGAGGTGCACAGTCTGGGAAAGTGGAGAGCAGCTTTAGCCAGAGGCTGGGAAGCCAGTGCTGACTGCTTTTTTATTTTATTTTATTTTATATTATATTTTATTTTGTTGTTGGCCCTGCTGGGGATTGAATCCAGGTCCTCAGGCATGCTAAGCACTGACTCTACCACTGAGCAGCATCCCCAAGCTCCTAAAGCCCAATATAATTTTACAAAGTGAACACATCCATTTAGCTATTTTAATTTTTGTTTTGACTTCTTTGTATGACTTCCTTATTTTGATTACTTTTTGTTGTAATTTTTATTTGCCTTTTGAGCTGCTCTAGCTTTCTTTTAAATGTATCAGTTCTATTCCCTGGAGAATTTTCAGAATTTTTAATGTCAGGGAAATTTTGCTTCTTGTGCCAACTCACACGGCAGCCTTCGTTGTAACAGCACTGTAAAAGTGGGGATTCCTGGGTTGAAGTGGAGTGCAAGTGGGGGGCAGCAGTGAGAGCTGTCTGCTGGGACTCTGCTCTTCTGTGTGAACCCCGAGGAAAAACAAGAGTTTCAACCATAACTCCCTGTGCTTACTGAATGCTAAGTGAGGAGCCTAAAATCAGCTGCGCCGTGGATTCTGAAAAACAGCAGATCTCAAGTATGCTTTACTTGACCTCGCAATTTCTCTTAGGATAATGGATAAGAGAAGAAACCATGGTACTTGATCAGCGCTAGTTTTTTAATTATTAAAAAACTAAAAAAGTATGAAAATGCTAAATGCTAAACCAAAACTTTTTACTAATCTTAGTAATTTAATTCTTCTTTTTACAAATGTAATGAATATTATATTCAAAAGAATGATTCACAGTAGAAATGAAATCTGAAAATGACCCTGTGAAAACTACTTTTCACTCAAAATTCTTTCCTTAACTATCTTAACTAATTATTGCTATACATTCACATAAACATATACATAGTTTTTCTTTCAGTTTGTCACACAAGTGCAATATTCTTATCAGTGAACTGAATAAGTCACACATATGTAACCATTGTATTGTTGCAGTAATTTAATTCTAATAAAAACTTAATTTGGGGAACTTAATAATTATTTTCAACAATTTATAATCATTGACCCAATTGTGGCTAAATTATAACTTTATTGGACTCTTTCTTTTATCACGAAGCAGTAGATTTTATTGTGTTCTTAACTAGGTCACTGCCTCATGGTTTATATAAAATGCCACAGATTTCATTGCTTTTGAAAAGTCTTTCAGCTATTAACAGGTTAATTTCAAAATTATATTTACTATTTAATTTCACGTTAGAGCCTTTTCTATTTCTCTCGCTCTCTCTCTCTCTGTCTCTCTCTCCTGTTTTCTTATTAACTAAATACTTGTTTAATGTAAGAAAATGTCTGCAGGGCCATGCCTGGGCCCCTTCCTAGGAAGCCCCTCCAGTCCACAAACTGCAAACTCATTTTTCAGGGGCCAAGAAAGTCATGAAGGTAAGAGAAGCAGACTGTGCTGAGAAGTGGGAATGGAGGGACAGAGGAGCTAGAAATGACAGGTCCTGTCTAACGGGATTGCTAAAATGGGCCACCATTTTGGGATTGTGAGTATTTTTATTTTTCTATTTCTTTTATGTTTAAGGTAATATGATTATTTTTAAACATGAAGCCAGCATTCTAAATTGAAACTAAAATCAAATACATTTCAAAAGATACAAAGAATAAAAAAAAAATCTGAATGTGACCAAGAAAATTGCAGAAATCTGAATGTGACCAAGAAAATTGTATGAAGAATCATCACATGATGCTAATATTTTAACCTCAGTATGAGTCGATTAAGAAGATTTTAAAAACAATGAGAAAAGCTTTTATAAAATACAATCATAGAATGAATGATTGGCTTCAAAACTCAAGCAGTTTTGTAAGGCCCAATCTTATTTTTAGAATAAGCTCATGAAATTTTACTTCAACCAAGATTAAAAATAACAGGATTGTATGAGAAATACAGACTGAGGTCAAGCGGGTTACCGAGGATTGTTGGAAAGTGTCATGAGGGAAAATCAGACTATATTCTATATCTCAACCATTCCGGTTTTTGTTTGTTTATTTGTTTTGCTCTAAGTTTTCCAAGAGTCAATTATGATGGGCCACTGACTGACTGAGAAATTCCTCTTCTATTCCAAATGCAGGGAAATGCTAAATAAAACAGAACAAACACATTCACTTCAATTCTGAGCTGAGGAACTTAAAAATAATAAAGGACCTTAAAGGTGTGTGGCTCCCGGGGTAGAAGACTGGATTCTCCATCTCTCAGGGCTAGGTTTTAATATTGCGAGAGCATGAGATAGGAGGCCTCAGCACATGGGTTGTCTGCTGAAATTGAAGTCCAAGGGCAGAGCAGTGGGTCTCCACTCTTGAAATGGGGATTAGGAAAACTCTATCTGTAAACTTGGGAATGAAAAAGGAAGTTAAATGACGTATGGGGCCATTAGAGGAAAAATATCTGTGAAGGGAATCAGAAACCCAAGCGAATACTGAGAAAGTACAGTTTCCAAGTTCACATTACCCCTGTGAATTCGTCTGCTAATTTCAACAAACAAAAACCGTTAAAAAAATTAATAAAACCCATAAGGTCACAGTAGAGGCACAGCAAATTACATCTGGATTCCTTCATGACCCAGGGCAGGAGTGACTCCATGGAAACACAACTCAAGTTCAAAATCACAAGCCACTCAAGGAAAATGTGGCTTTGTTCAATCCTGTAATTCAAGGTTGCCAGTGGCAACTGGAATTTAAAGAAAAGGAGTAACATGGTGATCAGTGTGTTTCTAAGTCAAAGTGGGAAATACTCCAGACCAAAAAGAAATAAATTAGGTAGGTCATGCCACTGTGGAAGAATACAGTTAATTCACACTGAAGGGATAGCCCTGTTAACTTTTCACCATCTATTGAAGTGTGGTGCATCCCTATATTTTTGGTAGATTTTCCCAATCAATTACATTTGCTTGAATATGATATTAAAATGAATTTTCAAGCTGTGAACAAATACTACCAGAGCAAAGAGCTAAGAAGCTAGCCATAACCTGCACTACTGTCATAGATCTATACAAAGTCAATAATGCATGTAGTGGTAGATAAGAGTTTTTTCCTCCACATGGGGTATAAGATGCTTGCATTTTATCAAATATGACATTGAATAGCGTATTTAATCTCTTGGAATTTCAATGATCTCATATTTAAAGATGGGGATACTGATACTAGTTTTCCAGGGTTGTTGTTAAAAAATTTTTTTGTGTGTTTGTTTGCTTGATTTGTAGCCATGAGGATCAAGCCCAGGGTCACACATACGTTACATAAGAGCTCTAACCTCTGAGCTACACCACCACTGTCCTCTTAAAGGTTAAACTAAGTCACATGTTAAATGCTTAGTATATTATTATTATTAATAAATATTGCATAAATTTGCTTGTAAGGAGAGAAAAAACGATTTGCACCTAAAAACGTCTGGAACACTGTCACTTAGTAAGTGGTCCTTGTCTTTTCTATTTATAGGTTAATGTCAATGCAAAATGATCATGGATCTTTCTTTTTGGATTACATTCTAGTTTGCCATAAATTTTGATGCCTTTACCAATAAATAATTTCTCCGAGCACCCTGATTAGTATAAAGTCCTGTGTTTTGTGCTGTGGTGGACAAAGAATTACGATTCCTTCTAAAGTGGCAATGAGTATGGGGAAAATAAGATTTTGGGCACAATGGGTGCTATAGACTAAAATAGACCATAAATATAGAAGGCAAAGCCTACATTTTGACCTTAAAGTAATATGGGAAGTATTTTGTATAGGAGATCAGATTGGAAAACTCTGGCTTTATGGGATCTGCCAGTGCCTTTGGTATCATCTCTAGCTTAGGCAGAAGCTCTCAACCTTTTCCCTTTCATATGGGGCATATCACAGCTGGCCTTCACCACAAAGACCAAGTTCTCTAGCTCTAACTTCCCTTTTCCTTGTTCAGCCTCAAAGCATGTTAAAAGCTGGGTGTGGTGGTGCACGCCTATAATCCTAGCACTCAGGAGGCTGAGGCAGGTGAATTGCTGTGAGTTCAAGGCCAGCCTGGGCTACATAGTGAGTTCAAGACCAGCCTGAACTACATAGCAAGACCCTGTCTCAATAAATAAATAAGTAAATAAATGTGTTGTATAAGGACATAAAAGTGATTGAGATTGTGGATCTCAACCTTTGAATCTGCTCCAATGTAAACAAATTAAATCACTGCATGTCCTTTATTTATAAAAGATTATACAGATTACAATGGAGGTTCATGTACTCTAGTGTTAAGGTGGCTTACTTAAATGACAACTGTGTGTTACAGGTGACAAGAGGGACAAGTTTGAGATATGCACATCTCAAAAGTTAATGTACATATAAAGCACCTAAAGATTTTATTACAATGCAGGGTTGGATTCAGCAGATCTGGGTCAGTCATCAGAGTCTGCATTTCTATGAAGCTTCTAAGAGAAGCTGATGTTGGTAATCTAAAGGACACGCTTTAAATAACACTACTTAAAGCTCTTTTGACAGTTTTGTCCTTTTGTACATCTTTTCACATCTTTTACAATATTTTGGGATGCAGATATGTATTGAAGGATTCTTTTCATAGATCTCATCACTCTAGATCTCTGGTGTTTCTAATACTCAGATTTGGATTTGAAGCATTTATTGGAGGCTACCAGGCAAATGGGCAGGATAAGAACTGTTAAGAATTCAGGAAAAAGAGCTGAAGACAAGGACAAGATGGGCAAAATGTTAAACAGATCCAAATATTAAATCAATAAAAGAGAAAAAAACAGAACCTAGAAATTGTGTGATTTGCCAAGCACCATTCCTGACATAAATTTGCATCTTAACTATATTTCACCGCAGAAGCCAAAAGCTTTCTGACACAGCCCTTACATTGTAAACACCTTTCTAAAATCATACACCCCATGACAGTACCTTAGGAGAAATTTGCTTCTAAAGCAATGAATAACAATCAAATTTATGTGCCCCGAGCTCCATCCCCAGTTTTCCTTTTCTATCCCTTCCCAAAGATACCTCTCCTGAAATGTTATGATTTCCTAATATAGCCTATACTTCATATTTCTGTCTTGAAATACATTTCAAATTTGCTTTCTAATCATGTCACAGGCATCTAGAGATTACTGCAAAAACCTTGGAAAGGAATGTTAGCAATTACACAGTCAAATCCTTCAGGACTTTGAAGTCTTGAAAAGGGACCTTTGCAATTATATAGGCAAATTTTTTTTCTTTTACTCAGTAGAAACCTGTGGCCCATGGTGGTTAGCGGCTTTCTAAGGATATGGCTGCGGAGTAGCAAACTGGATCTAGAACCTAGTCAGTTTTCCTCTCTGTAGTAAGAAGATTGAATCAGTGGCACCAACATTTCATCTCTCCCTGTATCCACAGCCTTTGCCTATGACTTTGTTTGTCTTATTATAGACATACGATTTATTTCAACATTCTTTGAAAATAAAGCAGTTGTGTGACTTGTTTTAGCCAATGGGACGTTAGCAGACAAGGCCCAAGCAGAGGCTTGAGAAAACATTTAGTTTAATGCTTGTTCCTCTGCCATGTCATGGGAATAGTCTGGTGCAAGATGAGACACATAGAACACAGCTGAGTTCCCCAGTCACACAGCCAAAATACTCCTGGTTTGATCAACATCTAGCTGATACTCAGAGATGTAAGCGTGTCCGGAAGAGGTAAGAAGGCCACCTATAGGCCACCTACCTGATCTATAACAAACCACAGACATATGAATAAGCCCAGTTAAGTACAACTGCACCCAGTCAAAAGCAGCAGAAATTGGCAAACTTATAAGAAAAGTAATTGTTCATTATATGCCAGGGAAGTTTTGTGTCTTTTGTGTCACATTATTATGTTTCCTTAATACTTCAATAATTTCTCTCAAAAGTATTCATGAAATTCTGGAACTAATTATTTAGCATGTTTGAGAAGTAAGAAACTTATCATCTTATGTGTGCATATAACTTTGTCACTCACCATCCAGAAGAAACTTGTACTACCATTGAAGCTAATAATTAAAATATTCAGAAAGTCACTTCATCTAAACTAATGTGTGGTTCCAGTCTTGGCACTTTTTTTTTTGCATCAGTACTGGAGTATTTTCCTCTTACAGGGGCCTAGGAGTTCTCTCTTTTTGCTTAGGTACTTTCTGAGGGCAGATTTAGCAGGGGTCTGTTACACCTGGGGGTAAAAATGATGGTGAACAAGGTAAACGATTTTAATTTCGCTAAAATTATTAATAATCCGGGTAGCAGCACAGAGATATCCAGTCAAACAGAAAGTTACCATTGTAGTTGAAATGGCAAAAGATGATCTGAGTCTTTGGTGACTTTTCCTCTCATATGAGGAAGCTCCCAAGATTTATTTTATCATCTTGAGTGAACAGCATCGAACATAGTAACAAATCCTATCAGATGTGAATTGAGGAAATGGAAGCCTACCCCCAAGTTTCTCAGAGCAGAATTAAGATCTGAACCCCAACTGCCTCTTAATTCAAGGATTCATCCCAACCATTCCAGGCTAATCTCTTAATATACAAAAACAAAATTTATGAAGATCTCAGAAACCTGAAATTCTGTGTACTGAGGGAAGAATGGCAAATGATTCCAAGATAATTTCCTTATATGTCCAGGATTTCAAAATTGCTTTCACAAAATAATTAAAAGTGTCTTTTACAGAAAAGTGATGCTGAGGAGGCGTCCCCTAGCACAGCACAGGATCTTAATGGCAGGCTGTCCTCTTAAACAGAGTATGATTTTGTGAAAAACAATGACTTTAAACAGTTGTAGTTAGCCCAGTCTATTTTTAAACCTTCACTGGTCTTTTCTATTTGTGTCTGTCCTGCTGAGAAGATGCTGGCTTTCTATTCTCCCTACATAATTTTTCAGTTTAAGGCATTTTTCTTTGGTCAGCTGGCTGTTTGTCTGTTTGCAATGAAGTGTGGTCTACTTTAATTAGACTATTTTTATAGAAAGTCAGATTCCATAAGAAAGGACAAGCAAATGGAAAACTGGAACAAGGAAATACAAAAATTTAAAAGAAAAAAGTCATAGGCTATAACCAATCTAGTAAGTATTGCTAGTAAACAGGGAAACATAACTATAAAAATAAAGAGGGTAATAGAATCATCTTAGATACTTTTATCATTGCTGAGGAAAAAATACCTGACACTCAAAGTTAAAGGTGGAAGCGTTTATTTTGGCTCAGTTTGTAGAGGTTTCAGTTCGTAATTGGCTGGCTCCATGGCAGGGTGGCATGGCAGTAGGGCATCACAGAGGAGAAACCGTTCATGGTTTCCAGAAGGCAGGAAGGCAGAAAAACAGCAAAACAGCAGTAGGGGATGACAGCAGCCATCTTTCTGTCCCTTAGATTCTACCTAGGCTACCTGTAGCACTCACACCCAGGGTGGGGCACACTTAATCCTAGCAGAGCATCATTAATCCCAGCATCACATCCTTAATCCCATTATCACACACCCTAAACCAAGCCTAAAAAACCCTACTTATGACCACATGAGCTTTGGGTGACATCCAGATATAAGCCACAACTTGGTAAGTACTTACCGTATGACAGGAAATATTTTCAGGACTTTTCATGTGGTTAACCAACTTAATATAAGTACATTAGCTTCATGATTTCTGAACCCAAGTATTTATGTTATGGAGCCCAAGAGACAACATGCATCTGTGAATGCGATTTGGCATAAGCAATAGGAAAGTGGCAGGGTCTGTGAAGAGCTGGAAATGTATTACTTATTAAAAACACTCAAAGTCAGAAATGTAACCTTGAGGAGTTTTAGGGAAGAGTAAAATAAAAGGTTCATTTGAGTTTGCAAGTAACTATTCTGTGGCTCCTTATTTACCTGAACTATTAAGAGCAAGGGCATGACAGCAAAGGGCAATTCGTGCCCAGTAGAGTCTGAGAAGGATAACACCAGATGAGTCCCATTCTCTCAACCACACAACCCTGAGACAATCAATACTAGAAAGCCTCAAGTCAACTGAAATAAAAGACCATCCAAAGGCTAATTATTTTTAGATGCAGTGTGTACTTCTTTTCCATCAAGTGAAATGCTACCAACAGGGAAAAATTGAACTTAAATTACAAATTCAGTTCTTACACTGAGTCGCATTGGAAGCATGCGTCAAGAACAACAGATGGTGCATGAAACCAACTCACAATCTGGAGTCTCAGTGAAATGCCCTGTTCAGGAAGTCTTGGGTCTCCAAAGGGTTTTCACCTGGACAACACCCATCTGTGAGTCTCAGTCTAGGTCACACTCTCCTCTTCTGTGTTCAGCTGCGTAATCAACCCCTCTCACTATCGCCCAAGCAGCCATAGAAATTACTCAATATGAGCCTCCACTACAACCACTCTCTCTTGACTCAAAGTGTGTGTGTAGTATTTTAAAAACAAGACAGGCTGTGTCAGATGTCCTAGAATGAACTCAGCTGTATCCCTGGAGAACGCCCTTCTCCTGATCACCTAAAATTAGTTTCGGTTTTTCTTTTTCTTTTTATAAATGCGTATTTCAAGAGTGGTAAGCCATCCTAGGGTTTTATCAGGATAATTGATTTTTAAGGAGTGAGCATGTCCTAATTATATGGTCACTCGTAAACATGATGCTTATGCTTCCTGCTTAAGTTGCTCTAGTTTCAGGTTGACCATTTATAGCTCGGTCTGAAAGGGAACTGGGTATTTGTTTCCTGGCCTCACAAACCTTTTGAGGAGTCTGATTGTTAGGGAGCTTAAATTTTCCATCTGAGGCAAAATTGAAAACTATGATGGGATTTCTCAGGGAAAGTAAACTGAAACACAGCCAGAAGGAAAAGCATCAGAGTAACAGGGGCTGAATGGAAGCTGTGGTGAATACACAGGATGTGTCTCTGATATAAACAACAGCCACTCAATTTTGCCAGCTAGGTTATAGCCAGGTGTAAGTGCATGCCTCCAAGGGTGCCACATCGGATTTTTCAAAAGAAGCCAGGCATCTGAACTTTCTGTTAAATCTGATTTACTAGTGCGCATCTAGATTAGAAATTCACAAAACATCATTCAGGTTGGTGTGCAGCCTCTGGAGTGTCTAAGTAACACATTCCTTGTATTTGTCTTTGGACTTGAAAGATAACTACCCCATAGCCAAAGAGTTCATGAACAAAATGCAAACTGCATGGGAAATACTTCAAAGGATCAACCACTGGGACCTAATCTTATTAAAAAGTTTTTGTGCATCAAAAGAAATCACCATCTGAGTGAAAAGAAAACCCACAGAATGGGAAAAAGCTTTCAGCTAACTGTACATCAGACCAAGGACTTATATCTAGAAGATACAAAGAATTGAAAAAATTCAGGTTCCCCGAATACAAGGACCCACTTCAAAAATGGGCATCGGAGATGAACACACACATCTCAGAGGAAGACATACAAATGGCAAATAAATCTATGAAAAAATTTTCAGTATCACTGGTCATTTGAAAAATGCAAATTAAAACAACCCTGAGATATCTCACTATAGAAAGAATGGCTATCATCAAGAAATCAACCAACAACAAATGTTGACAGGGCTGTGGGGAAAAAGGAACCCTTCTCCACTGTTGGTGGTAGCATAGACTGGTACAATCACTGTGGAAATCAGTGTGGAGAGTCCTCAAAATACTAGGATTGGAGGTTCCATTCAATCTGGCTAGTCCCCTTCTGGGTACTTTCCCAGAAGAATTGAAAACATCTTACCACAGCAATATATGAGCAACCATGTTTACAGCAGCGTAATTTGAATAGCTAAATGCTGCAAACAACCCAAATGCCCATCGACTGAAAAGTGGATAAAAAAGATGTGGCATTTTTATACAAAGGACTACCACTCAGTTATAAAGAAGGTTAAACTTAAGGCTTTTATAGGTAAATGGATGTAACTTGAGACCATACTCATAAGTGAAATAATTCAGGCTTGCATGTATAAACATTGTATTGTCTCCCTAGTGTAAAAAATTGAAAGATCCAAAATGCTTAATAGATATTATGAAAGTGAAAGAGAAAGAAATTGCTCAAAGGGAAAGAACAACTACAATGGGGAAAAGAGAAAAGAAGGGAAAGGATCATATATGTGTGTGTATATATATATATATATATATATATATATATATATATATAAGATTGCTAACTATACTACTAATCTCTTAAAAAAGAATGGCTCGTGCTTTCATTGTTTGACTGTTTGATAATTTTGTAATCTGAACAACTACTTTGAAGATAATAATATGCAATATATTAACCATTGTTAATTTTCTAACATTTTGTTTTGAAATTCTGTATCATTGTTTTTATTCTGTTTTCATTTTAAAATTTAAAAAAAAGAAAAGAAAGATAACTACCCCAAAGTCTTCTGGGGCCTCTCCATGCAGGGCCAGGAATGGATCTGCATCTTATAATTCATGCACAAGTGGATGGACACCCACATTGTGCTGGTGTCCTGAGTCTTTGACAAGGCAGCTCTCACTTGGTAGAGGAAGATGCTTCCCTCAGCCCTGGATAACCTTTTGATCCTGTTCTTGAATAGAAGGTACTTGTTAAAGAATTAAGCACATCTCCCTCTTTTTCCACTTCATTTGTTAAGTGCATATGGTGATAAAACTGTGCTAACCTCACCATGGCTGAACTGGGCAATCCGATACACCGAACTGCAAGTTGCCTTAGTAGAAATGCTCTTTTGTAAGTCTTCTAGCCCAGATCCTTCTGATCATGGACCCGTCTCTTCAAAATTTCTACAAAAGTGACTTGGAATACAGAGAGGGTCAAGAGAGTCACTTTAGCTTAAGTTCTTATATGAGGGCAGGGTGTCAGCTCAGTCATTGGGCAGTAAGCACATTCCAGTTCTGTTATCTTTTTCTACATTGTGGACAATAACTAATTATCTTCAGAATTCTAATTCACCTTCCCATGGTGTCTGCTGCACCTGGTTGGAGCTGCATAGCTAGAGGAAAAATACTTACAAACCCTTCTCACTATCTTCACAATGACAGGGACCAGTTGCCCATTCTCGCTAGTGAAATGTCAGTATGAGGTATTTAAGAAGTACACTGGGCAGCTCGGCTGCTATATTCCTTATTCTAGCAAGGTCCGAGGGGATGATGGAGCCACATTACAAAAGGAAATTGACTCTCTGGATCATCATGTGGAAACAAGACATTCATCAACCAGCAAGAACCGTGTTAAACTCTTAAATTAAAGAAAATTTCAATTGCATGAAGCCACTGACATTTTGGCGATGTCATAGCCCCTAGCAGTATGCTAACCAATACATTTTCACAAATGTAATTTGTGTTGCATGATTTACATTAAGGTGAGGGGAATGATAAATATACATCTAGATATTCTGAGAGTTTCCTCTATTTATGATTTACCGTTATTAGTCAATTTTTAGAACATAAGGATGGCCTCTTAAGTTGCTGGAGGCTTTTTTGGTTATTCTGACTTTAAAGTAGAATTAGAGAATAGTCCTAACTATAAATCTTGAGTACTTTATAGCTACCTTATAGCTATAACAGAGAAAGAGCCAGTGTTATGAAACCCAAGGGCAGTATCACTTTACACCAATCTTTATCTCTTTTCTTCTACAAGGAAATTGCAGGAATGAAAAAAAAATTCTCCTTTTTCTTCCATTGTTCTCATTGGATTGAAGTTTATATAGCACCTATATAGTGCAGCTACTTCTGTAAGAACATGAATAGGTGACTTCAATTTAGTACTACTGTAAATAAATTTTAAAACATTATTCCTTTTTCTTCTGCTTGGATAACAAGGCAGAGATAGCTAAATTTTATTTTTTCTTTCCACTTTCTTGTCAGCTAAACATATCCTGACATATATAATCCTAGAGTTGCTTCAAAAATTTGGAGAATTCCCTTAAATCACTCAGTGCAGAGGAGTAAAAGACCTTCTGATGAGTCCTTGACATCCTTATTCACACAGGAGGAAATGACTTTAAGGAAAACTACAACTGACCTTACTGATGATAGAAAAAACTACAAGGTTCTACCAAACATGTTCTAATTCTTAACTGAGTATCAGCCAGGGAGATGTCCTGACCTCATATCATGGAACACTTCCCAACTCCTGGAATACTAGATTGGGAAGCAGATGCCTCTGATTTGTTACCCATCCTCTACTTACATTAATTCACTTTTCCTTTGTGTTCCATTCCTCACACATTCATTTTAATTTATTCATTCGTTTATCCAAGACTTGGCAAGTACACATTGATGTATCTGGCTTTATGACATCTGCCAGGCATGGAGGCACGAGTGAGACATGGCACTAGCTTTAAGGAGTCCCCAGGCTAGGGGGAGGATGTGAAATATAAAATGATAATAGGACCTGCTGAGATAAGGGTGCAGTTATACACAATGTACTACAGTGCACAAAAGAGGGGATGACCATCCTCCTTGGTATCACAACAGGAATTACTGAAGACTAAAAGAGTTGGACAACGTTAAATGCCAGCTGTTTTGCACATTTGTGCAGGCAGTGGCTGCTTGTCACTTCCCCTTTATGTAGCACACACAAATGACTATGAAAGAAACAATAACAGGAATTCTGAATTGTTTTTTTTAATCTCAATATTTTGTCTAATCATATGCTAATCAGAAGACCATATCCTAATAGCTGAAAATGTTCCTAGGTACAGAAGAGATTAACAGTCTATCAATAACAAAAAATATCATTATGTGCATATTTTACATGGTATTGTGTAAAATACCACTCAGAAAATCTATCAACTCATTTTCCATCTTTGAGTCCTTACTATGAAACACCATCATTCATCACATCTTAATAAAAATGATTATAAAGATCATAAGCTTCAACTGTGGATAGAAGGATTCCAACTCTAAGTTGTCTGTCTTTGTCAGAGTTGGAGCCAACCTCCTTTCCTTAACTCTTCCAGCTAGAAATAGATTGAAAATGCAACACCAAGACTTCTTAACATCTTCTTTACTGAAGAATACATTATGCTTCTGGTCATGATTAGGACAGGTCCCTAGAACGTGTGAGGGTGTATGGAGCAGAGGTTCTCAGTTGTGGTGCCCAGAACTACAGCATCAGCCTCACTTTGGATCTTGTTAGAAATGCAAGTTCTTAGGTCTGCTCTAAATTTGTTAAATGAGAAATGCTAGGGGTGGGAATCTAGTAGTTTGTATTTCGTTAAACCCTCTAGCTGATTCTCAAGCAATGCGAGAACCAATGATTTAGGCTTGAAAAAGGGTTGTGGATGATTCTCACTGACATGAATTAATGAGAATCATTCATGTATTCAACGATTAAACTTACCAAAAAGTAGTGGTAGACTTGGAAAAATATTTTCCGCAGCTAGACACTCTTGGCTATTGTTAGAAGCAAGGTATAGATTTAATGCTGGTGAAACTTGAATGGTTGTGGTGATAGCATTAGAATACTGGAGACCTTCTCATTTAATTCTCAAGCTGACTATAGTTGTGATTGTCGATGTTCAGCCTATAACTCTTTGACCTAACGATCTTAGTACAGATTGTCATAATGCCAACTGTCTGCTTTCTCTGGTAGAATGCATAACTACCTGGAAATGCCGCACAGCATATATATATATATATAGTGTAACTGAAAAATATGATAAATGATTAAATTTAGAAAAAATTATTACAATAAAAGGCACATTGCCATTAATTCCCCTTAAAATACCTGACCCTGCTTTGTTTACCTTTCATGATCATTTTGACTTTCAGGAAGAGCCAGAAGACACGCAGTGCCATAGCCAGTGAGTGAAGTGGATGAGGACTCCCTGTAATGTTTTAACAGTTTGCCTTTCTGTGTCCTTACAAGACGTGATAAGAAATGCACAGGGGAACATCTCAGAAAGATACAAAAGAGGACTTTCAGAACTGCTTCAGAAAGTGGCATGAATGATGGGACGAGTATGTTTAAAACCAGGTGGAATATTTTGAGGGAAATTAATGCAATGTGTCTTTTACTATGATAAATTCTAAAATATTTAAACATTCGCTGTATTCTTGATCATACATCATTAATACAGCAACCCTCTGCTTTGCAAGGAATACTCTAAGGTGCATCTTCTATGTGTTCTCCCAGGATTCGTGAGAGGGCCTGTACAGCAGTTCCCCATGGTTGGAACTGGCTTGCTGAAGCCACACCTGTCATGCATTGCTCTGCTTTCCTGCCTCACTTCTTTTTCTCTCTTACGGGGTTTCCTGGGATGTCTGCTCAGAACACCAACTGTACTGTAATCCTTGTCTCAGGGTCTGCTGCTGGGGGAGCCCACAGTAAGACATTAAGTGTTTAGTTTGGGCTTATTGGGTGGCATATTTCCAGTGGAAAATCTGCAGGATTTTCTCACAGTTTTGGATTGGTGTGCTCCAATGCCGGATGCATGTTAGTAATATTTAACTTTCTGTATATTACTTGACAGATCTTTCATGAATTGCCCAATGACGTCGTATCTATTCTTTTCTGAATTCACGCATTTCTAACTATGTGTTAAGCAAGATTTAATTCAAGAGGCAATTCAGGTAAATTTGAGTTTAGATATTTAACCTCTACTTAACATATATACTTTGACAATTTTGTGGTCACATATAATGAAATGGAAGTCCAAACTGCTGTTAAGAATATTTCCATGGAAGAGAGAAGTTGATGTACAGGAGAAAAGACAGACTGTGACTGAAATATGCTCAGTATACAGATAATATACATCTATTGTATTTTCCTCTTCATCTGGCAATATATGGAATAGACACATAAGCTAAAATGCCAGTTTTCCCTGGTGTTTCTGTTACATAACATTTCAAATGGAAAAAGAAGCGGTCAAGAAAAATTGTGCTAAACGTTTAAGTAAATAAATGATGCATGACGTGCAGCATATTCACAAGCAGCTTATCTCATCAAAACAAGACCAGCGTACCCTATAAGAAGAATGCTATTGCACTGCACTCAATAGCAGAGATATAATGGCATCTTTAAGGAAATAGCTTTCATATTATAATAAAAAATACCTGGGATACAATTTATTTTTAAAGTAAAGTCTTTTTACACTAAAATACTTAATATGCTCAGTTGTCACAATGTATATTTTAAATGTTTTTCCAACAAATCAAAATTTATTGACTTTTTAGTCTTTTAATCAAATGTTTTCTCTAAAAGACATTACCCAATTTACCAACTAATGAACTATCCTTTATTTCTGCCCCAAACATAATAAGTATACAATTCTTTACTGATATTTCTTGTTACTTGTTCACAGGTCATTAATACAAATGTATACATTGAATTTGTTTTATTTATACAAGTAAGTTTGCATTTTCTACCTGTGAGATAAATAGAATAAAAAATTTTCGAGTATAAATGCCACTAATCAAGATATATAACATGATTTTAAAAGTCTTTTGAATTTATACATAATCAAGAGAAGAATTATTGATTTGACTTTCTCTTATTAACACATACATTTCTCTTCACTTTATTCCTCCATGAACTGTAAATATGTATATACACTTACTTAATAAATCAGTAACAAAATATTTTGGAAGACACAGACTAAAACTACAATATTTAACTGTCAGGTCTAATATGAATAGAACAATGATATTTTCCAAAAAAAAAAAAGTTGTATCTACCATGGGTTGTGCCTATCATTTAACTAAAAAATAAATTGAGATTCAAGAAACTGATAGAAATAGTTTTGAATTTAAATTAACATGGAAAGTAATCAATGGTTATTCTGTCAGTATATCAGTTCTTTCTTCTGAATCCTCTTTCACACATCAGGAACATCCTATTGCAGAAACAAATGAGAACTCACAGGCAGGCAATAGACTAATTTCTCAAAGATAAATTGGCTTCCAGATGCCTCTTTTGATTAAACCAGCGTAAGCCACTACAGAGATGTATGGTTCCTCTCATTAATCACCTAAGTAATGGACATTCATTGGGTACCTACAAATGCAAATGAATGACTCAGTGGTGGCTGACTTAGAGAATCCTAAATAGTACAAAACTATTGTTGCTTAAAGATTAGACAGGTAAAATATTAATTGGTCAGCCAAAATAAAGTGAAAAAACAACATGAGTTAGTCATACAAGATGAAATGTCAAATCAGTGGTATATACAGCAAATATTATTAATTCTGGAACTCTGAGTCCCAGAACTGAGACTTCCCTTTGAGGGAATGCACAAAACTGAGGACTTCAGATTCCACTTGTGAAAAGGAACTAATTGCCAGGGTCTCAAGCACAAAGGCTTTTTCCAATAAGCCCCTTAGGATTTATCCTGCAATAGGAATCAAACAATAATAACTACTATTCTGAATATTTATTAAGCATTGACTGTATACTGGAAACTAGGTCAAGTGACTGACATGAATTCCTTCTTCCACTACTCATGTTATTCTTTTCCAGAAGTACTATTAGCATTTTATTGTTAAGTAACATAGCTGGTAAATGATGAAGTCAGAATTCAAACTCAATTATTCTAACTCCACACTCTGCAATTATGTGCAATAATCTCCTCCCTTAGCAGGCTTCAGTGAGAAGCCCACATACTTGTATTCCCTCAGTGACTCACTAGAATGGAAAGTTGGCAAAAGTTTTCTTACACAATAAAGGAAGAATGAAAGCAACACTGACATAAAATCATGGTGGGAAAAGTGGAGAAAATTATAGTATTGTAGGTCTTTTCCCCTTCTTTCTCTTGTTTCTACTGCATCTTCCAGTTCTAACCATATTCTAGTGGTCATTTATCCAGTTGAATTACTCATCACCCTTGAAGATAATTTTCTTGATCTAAGAGACCCCAATTTTGAGAAAGAAAAACAATGGAAAAAAAAAAAAACTTCAAGCAATACTGAAAAATACCCCAGAGCTAGAAAGAGACTTTTTAAAAATACCTAAGAGATTTAAGCAATAAAAATCCCCCAGATTTCTTAAATTAATTGAAAGAGTGAGATCTTGAGAATTTAGAACACTTTCAAGAAGTAGTCAGAATGCCACCTTTAGAAGGAAAAGTGGTTTAACTCAGCAGTGTGGAGAAGAGAATTTTATAAAGTCTTGCTATTCCTAGTGCAGTCCTGTGACCAATAGTAGCACTTCAGGTTCACCCAAATCTACTGAACCAGAACTTGTCAAGTTAACAAATTTGCATGCACCTTGAATTTTTGGCTGCAACAATATAAAGATAATTAGTATGATTTTAATGTGGATGTGAAGGGTTACACTGAAAAACTAGGTTGTACTATTATCAACTATTTACTACTTGTCAGCAGAAGCTATTTATAAAAATATTCCAGATTTTGTGCTTCTCTGAGATGAATTAAAGTTAGTGATCCAATCAAGCCTAGCTCACTCTTCTTCCAAGATGTTGGTCTTAGAAGTGAGAAAACCAATTAGAAATCAGTCACTACCTCCAAAGTAGAAACCGTGGGTAAGATGAACCAATAAATAAGTTACAGGTCATTGTCATGAGGGCTTCTGAAATGGAAGTGCTTTATTCAGGTGAAAATATGAGTCGCAACCTTCCTCCTCCAAACAGCAGGCTTCAAAAAAAAAAAACTACTGGTATTATTAGTCCTACTTCCAGTACCAGCTACGCTCATCTTTGCTGGACACCCCATTTGCCAGAGCATATTATCTTGAGACAAAGAGCTGGGAAAAGGGAATAGGCTTCTTCGTCTACTGAACTTTCTTTTAAAACAAGATCTATTTCAAGAGCTGTCTCGGTTACTTTCCTCGTCTCTGGGGCACAAACCTCACACTCAGAACTTGAAGGACAAGAGGTTCATTTTGGCTCACATTTTAGAAGCTTCAGTCCATATTCAGCGTGCTTAAACACAGAAATGGAATGTGGAAGGGCCCAGCTGGAGGAAGGCTGCTTGTGTCATGGTGGTCAGGAAGCACAGAGAAAAGGCAGGAGCTATGGAGGGAGATACACCTTTCCAAGTCTTGCTCCCAACAGGAGAGCAATAGCAGCCAATTGCCCAATCCTCTTCCAAAAGGGTTGCATATAAATGCATGAAGCCATTGGGGAGCATTCTCAACATAAACGAAATCAAAACAAGAACCTAGTCTGATGGTATGCTTCATTCATCTGCTCACCTATAAGCAAATTAGTAAGAAAGACAGGAAAATTGTTCATAATGTTGAAGCATTATGATGGTCCATCCCAATGTTGAGTTGTAAGCCATGAAAAGAAGCACTCTGAAGATTCAGGGTACAGCACACTAAGCACAGCTTCCATTTGCTAATGGAAGAAATCACAGAGAATCATATGACCCATGGGTGGCCATGCTGAAGACAGCCTACATCTTGGAAATGATTTAAGACTCCTGCCTTTTTTTTTATGGGGGGAGGGGAATGATGACAGGGCATTAAGGTTCACTTGGATTTCTGCCACCTTACAACATTCAGATTCACAAGATTCTTGGGTTATTCCAGTTGGGTCCATCCCTATCTTATCATTCTAAGCATTTCTATTACTACATAACACCAGAGCATAATACCAAAATAAATGTTCTTTGGAATTATTCTTGTGACTTATCAGACTCATTAGACTCTCTAGTTCTGAGATACCTACACACTATTCCTAAGAAGTCTATGCCTAAATATTTTGTAATGAATACAGGAACAACATTACAGCTGCTTGTTTACAAAGGTAGTCTGGATGTGGATGTGTGTGTATGCTTGAGTTTCAGAAGTGAAAATTGCAGCAGACCTTGGAGTTACAACCAGTCTGACATATGAACAACATAGGTTATAACCAGAATTTTAGTTTTAACTTATGACCAAAGTCTTGAATTATGACCCGAATGCTGACCACTTGTGCTTTCAAATGGTCTCAGATACAGATTTAACCTTTAAAGACTTCTGCAGGGAACATTACAATATCCTTTCCTGTATGGGGTTAATTGAGAAATTCTGGGTCAATGTCTCGCTTAGGACACTGAGATCTGCCTGTATACAGGAGAGAGATTGTCTTGGTTCCTTTTCTCTCACTGCTGAGACAAAATACCAAACACCCAAAATGAATGAAGGAAAGGTTTATTTAGCTCACAGTTTGTGGAGGTTTCAGTTCATAATCAGCTGGCTCCAAGGCAGGGTGGCATGACACAGGGGCAGCACTTCAAGGTGGCAGCCAGCAAAGGCAGCCAGAACAAAAGAGGGCAAGAACAAGCTTCTTTTATATTGTGTACAGGCCACCCCACACCACGCCCAGGGTGGGTGTAGCACTCACAAAATCTCTGAGTCCTCATCTTGCACAGGATGAGGATATTTAGGAAATAAGGATCCTGGCTTCCTGCTGAGTCTCTTAGTTAAACTTCTAAACTTCTCAAACTGACACAATGTGCCAACCATAACAGAGACTTTAAAGACTGTGTGGAGGAGCCTGAGCCTTCGGGCTACAACTTGAATTACAACCAGCGGTCAGGAATGAATTGATTTCCTAAATCAAGGGTCCACTGCATAGATATGGTGGAATTAAATTTGCAAAGAGGTTCAAAGTAAAGTTCAGAAATGGGAAAAGTGAAAATCATATCTTAAATGTGCTTAAGAGAAATGTGAGGGAAGCAGAGTACTAAAAGATCAAAAACTTTATATGGCAAGGAAAATTATAAAATCTCTATCAAAGAATAAACCAACCAAGGATAGCAGCTACAATTTGGATCTTGAGTGTCTCCCAAGAGCCTGCATGTTAAAGGCTCGGTCCCCAGGACAGCACTATTGGAAGGTGGTGGAATCTTCAAGAGCAGAGGTTTAGTAGAAAGTCTCAAGTCACACTGGGACCCCATTCCATCCATTGTTTCTCTTTTCCCACATAGCCACCATGAGGTCTTCAGGGGTCCCCACCCCCACTACAGTAAACTATGTCATCAAAGGTTCAAAGCAACAGGTCAATTAGTCATGGGTAAAACTTCCAAAATTATGGTCTAAAGATCAACATTTCCTCTTGATAAGCTGATTATGTCAGGTTGTTATGATAATGGAAACCTGAGAGACATGATAGCCAACACATTTCTAAAGAGAAATAGGAAAGGTTATTTTATCAGATGAGATTGCATTGTAGTGTAAACATAGGGACATGTGGCATTTGTGAAAAAGCAAATTATTTAATAAATAATGCTTAGAAAGATGATTACGTTAGGGATAAATAAGAAATTAGGTACCCACCATACACCAAGCACAAAGATAAACTTCAGCTGCAATAAAGATTTAAAAGTCAAAACCACAATGTTGATTCTTTAAATATGATATAAATGTATGTCAAACCTTGAGGTAGTAAAGAATTGCTTAGTCCTGCCTCAAGTAAAACTAACAATAAAAATTAGAAAACAAAAATCAAATACTTAAAATGAAGAAATCTGTTAATAAAAAAAAAGAAATCTGTCAAAGTATACCCTCAGTAAAGTGAGAAACAAGTTATAAATGGTGCAAAGATGTTCTCAACGAACACATCTGACAAAAGAATAGTATTGAGATATATAAAGAATTGTTACGAAGCAAGATGGAGCAACTCAATTTTAAAAAACAAGTAAAAGATACAAATGGCTATTTTAGATAAGAAGAAGCATGATTTATGAAACAGCAACAAACAAAACAGGTAAATAAAGACCACAAAAAGATGCTCTTTTCACCCATATGAGTGAGAAATTTAGGAAGTCTGACTTCAATACCAACTACCCCAACAACTGCCAAAGGACATGTCAAGTGGTGCAGTTATTTTAGAAAGCAGTTTAGCATTGTCTTGTAAAACGGAACATTAGTATTCCTTACAGCACAGCACTTTGGTGGATGGCCAAGAAAAATGCTCACACTGAGTACGGACCAGGAGATACACGCTGTGCTTGGAACAGCACTGAAATGGAAATCGCTGGAATGCCTGTGGACAGGAGGGGTAAACCGCGATGTGCTTGTGGAATCATATATAGAAATCAAAACAAACTACAGCCATATCCAACAGGCATAGAAAAAGCACGCATACATATGATTAATTGCATTAAGATTTTCTTATTAGTATAGAAGGTAGTGTACATAAGTGTGGTAGATAGATTTTCAAAAAGATCACAAACCCCCACTATTGATTTGTGACTTTAGGGACTAGGGGCATATGACCTGAGTGATGCAGCTCCAGTTCCAGCTCTGCTTCTCAAGAGGCCTCACAGGCTTGCACTGTGACTCCTGAAACTCTGGCACCAGCATGTGAGTAAACCTGGGCTGGGAGGTGGGTGATGAGAGACTACATGGTGATGCCCAGCTGTTTTAACTGTTGCTGTCTTAGCCCAGCTCTCAGCCCGCTTGCTGACCCCTAAACATGAAAGATGGTCCAGCCAGCAGCAACAGAGCTGTATACTTGATCCTCAGCTGACTCTTGATACATGAGGAAGAACTACTAAAACCAAAACTTCCCAGTTCACCAACTTGTGAAGAATAATAAATATTGCTTGTTTTAAATGACGGAGTTTTCAGGTGGTGTTTGTTACACAACAATAACTAACAGATACAACAAATTTATGGATTTGTGGTACTTTCCTCCACAAAGTGAACGTATCTATTTAATAGACTCAGATCAAGGAGAACATTACCAGGACTCCAGAAATCCTCCTCTTGCTGCCTTCAAATCACTAGCAATCCCATCTCCTACCCAAGATAGCTATGTACTTCATATACATAGAATTGTGATTACCAGCTTCTGTGTGTGTCTGGCTCCTTTCACACTTTTATTTGCAAAAGTCAATCATTTTGTTGTCTTTCACTGGGCATTTTTTCATTCTCATTGATGTACAGGATTCTGTCGCATATATAATAGTTGAGTAACTCTGGTGATAGTTCCAGTTTTGGGACTATTATAATCAGCAGAGGTATGAGCAGTCCAGTGTACACCTTTTGCTGAATATATGTGCGTATTTCTGTTGGATTTATCAATATATTTTAGGTGAAAAATGTAGGTCCAAAAACATTCTATGAAGTATGATACTTCAGTGCATATATATATATATATATATATATATATATCATCATAGCTCATCATAGCTCATAGCATCATCATATGATACTTTTCACTTCATATGATACCATTTTAATTCAGTTCAAAACACTTAAAACCAAAACACAAAATGTTACAGGAATATATATGTGTATGATACACATGAATATCTACACCTATGTAAATAAAATGTATAAGACTTATACACTTAAACAGGATTCAGATTATGTTTACCCGGGAGGACAGAGAAAATAGGGAAAGAGAAGAAGACTGCCAAACAGGGAGAAACCAGTATTCTAGTTTTTGCTTTGTATAATTATATCATGGGTAAATATTATATTATAAATACACAAATACGTTCTTGCATGGACCAACGAGAAGGATGCGTGTGAATTAAGAATGATTACTTTTCAACTTGTAAAACATGTGGAGGGCTACTACATAAAGTAAGAAGTTAGAATTGAAAAGTTCTGAAAAATAACAACTTCATATGGCAGATTTTATATTCAAAAAGACCAGAGATGAGAGATCTAAATGACTTGGCCAGAAGCCTTTGAGATATTTCTTTGACATGAATTCTAACACAAAAGGTTAAAGGTAATTTTTCTTCTCTGGTTTATGTTTGGCACAAATTGTTTCCTTAAAAGTATGCTGAATTCTAATGTCTAAAAACCAGTAATCATTGTCTAGAATCACAGGTCTCAGTGACTGTAAAATGTTCCCACTTTATTCCACCTGGAAAATACTCTTTCATCGTAGAAATTTTCTCATCTTTCCTATTAAACTTGCTGGAATGTGGAATGAGGAAGTCGAATCTCTTTCTCTGTGTCTATTTCTCTCTCTGTTTCTTTCTCTCTCTCTGTATCTCTCTGCTTCCTTTTCTCCTAGTAATATAACTAATTGCAGCACACTTCTTAGAACTCAGAGGTGTGGAACTTAGTACTTCCCTGACACAAAGTACTGGTGCTTTGGAATAGGCTCCTTTACAGCAGGCTAAAATTGACTATTATAGACTTTCCTCTTAAATTGATGTCAAAAGGGAGATTTGGCCAAAGAGTTACAATGGAAATACTAACAGCATTTTCCCATTTCTTATTCCCTACCTAGGAGCACAGGTCCAAATATACTCTGGCCTCCATTTCTCCGGTGAGATCACCTAGACTTGGTGAGAGCACAGATGGGAGACTCCTCACCCCCCATTTCTGCCTCTATTTCTGGAAACTCTCAATCCTCCTTCCCTTCAACCATTTGCTCCTGAATGGCAAAGGGAAAACCTTCCAGATCCCTGGTACCCTTTGGCCCCACTCCCTCTTTACTTAGATGTTTTCGCTCCCTTCCACGACAGACAGAAATTCTAAATCCACTGTGCTCACATCGTTTAAAATTTTCCCTATCCCTGTTATGTTATTTAAACTTTTCCTACATATCAATTAGTTTGAAATAATAAGTCTTTAGGCTATCCATTAATTGCTGCACTGTAGACATGATCTGTATTTAAAATTATGCAAGGAAAATTAAGCTGAAGCGCGAAGGCTTCTTGTCTAACAGCGAAGGCTTCTTAGCCCTTCAGAGCAGCGAAAGCAGAGAATTGGGGACAGCGAATACTCAGGAGGCTCCCTTGAGTTTGTCATTTGCCAGCATGAGATATGAAAACAGACTGCTCTGGCTACACGCTCTTCTTCCTGGCTTTTCCGTTTTCATTTTTGGATTCTTACTGTATTTGGTCATGCCGAGGCAGAAGAAAAAGACAGTCAGCCAAAGGTCCTCATGTAGAAGTTTATTATGAATAGTTTAAAGGCAATTGGGCTTTGTAATTAAATTCCCTATCGCTCCTCCCCCTGCAAAAGAAAAAAAGAAGATAGAAAGGAAAATCTCTGTTCTGCAATATTGGTTCAGTTTGTGGGAGGTAGAAGGGGCCAGATTGAGGGGAGGAGGACAGACAGGAGAGGTGTCACAGCAGACAGCCTTCCCCAGCAGTCTTGATTTCGGTAAACAGTATGGTTTTATTGGAAGAAATATTACTCGCGCACAAGAAGTCATAGAACTCCCTGTTGCTTGCACAGAGCCCCTGGGGTTTAGGGGATTTGCAGGATTCTCGGGCTTCTTAATCATCGAGGCTCTGTGCCGTGCTGAAAATGCCCTCTAAGATCCATGGGTCTGATCTTGTCCTGGCCTACCGCATGGTAGGCAGGACTGTGGCACTGATTTTTAAAAACTGGGAAGAAGAAAGGGAAGATGGAAAGAATGTTATAAAGCGGTGACATTTTCACGCCCTCCTTACCCGGGAACGTTTAAGTTTATGGTTGTTTATTTTGCCTTTGCGGGCTCTTCCTTTTCTCTCTCTAGCTTCTTGTTTTTGCCTCACCGTGATTAATCATTTTGACTGCAGACCTGGCAAAGCCAAGCATTGCGGGGTCATTCTTGCCCTCTAGTGGTGAAATAATGCATTAAAGTACTAGAAAAGCTTATGCTCGAACAAGCACACTGGCAGTTTGAAGAAGCAGTTTCTACCTGTGTAGCATAACACTGTGACCAATGCCCACGTAATCACACAACCTGCCTCAGCATGGGGGTTGTGGAAGGGCAGGAAGTACCCCATTCTGTGTGTCATTATTTAGCAAATTCACACAAATGTAGGAGAATCCTTTCAGGAAAATGTTTGTTTGTTTGCTTTCCTTGCTTTCCCTGGATTTAGGGCTTAGAAGCAGCTAAGTATCACCCTTACATCTTCCTCTTCAGTACAAGTTCATAGGATCACTACTTGTAATAGTAAAAAACTGGAAATAATTCAGCTGTCCACCAATGGGGTAACAGATACATCAATTGTGATGTCCCCAAATTCTGTACAGTAATGAAAACCCCCAACTAAAAGTACATGTGACAAGGAAATGAAGTCAGATGGGAAAGACCATGACTATATTAATATAAACATCCACACCAAAAAAAACCAGTCCCTGTACTGGCTGAAGTCAGAACAGTAGGCTCTTCAGGTGGAATGCAGTAGTGTTTAGACGAGAGCACAAGACAAAGTTCTGGGGTGCTGATAATAATCTGAGTCTTGATGTAAGCTGTCATTTCTTAAATTTTGTAAAGAATTTTCAAGCTATGCACTTACAACTTGGGCACTTAACACCTCCCACACCAGGTTATCGTCTATAGAGAAATAGCCTATATTATCCGTATTAAGAACTGTCATGAATAGAATACTGGATTTATTTCCAGTTCACTCACTAATGCCTGGATGAATGTCTGTGGTTTTTATTTTTTCCTAGAAAAGACTCTTTCCAGACACCTCATTATGCATCTATGTTTTCATATCGTCTTTAGTGGAAGTTGCTATTGGGGCTACTTCTACTCATAGATGGCTGATATTTACTTTCCTCTCTGGTCTTTAGATCTCCATTGATTATACAAGCCATCACACTAAAGATTGACATAGTATAACCTGTGGCTACCACATACGAGTGGTGACAAAATCAGAGCTCACATCGATGACACTGGCGGCCAACCAGGGGCTGGTTGGGAATGATCATTCTGCTGTACTCTGCTTTCCTTGACTATAATATGTAGCCCTGGAGAAATAAAAGATAGTTGGTGGATATAGTGAGAAAACAATAAACCTTAGGGGTACAGGAAGAGTTAAGAAAAAACAGTAAGCAAACAATGCATCTGGAGGTTTTTAGGGACCTCTGGAACTAAGGATGTAAAAGTGATCGTTCTCACACTTAGCCAGTCAATCCCAGAAAAAGTAAACGCCTGCTTGCTCACTGCTGGCTCTTAGTCTGTGACTAGCCTTTGGCTTCGTGGCTGCTGTGAATGAGGGAGAGGTGATCATGAGGGGTTTCCCAGGACCACAGGCCACTCTGAGAATGTTAGGATACAGCCAGGGGTGGTGCTGCACGCTTCTTGTGACGGGGGCCTGATGTCAGGCCCAGGGTAACTGAAATAAGGCAGTGAACAGCTGGCTTGAGCAGCTGTCCCCACTTCTGGGGAAGAGCCTAAGCCCTGCATTGTACTCTTTCTGGTTCACAGCATTGGGTTTCCTGGGCTCTGTCCTGGAAGAATGTTCTGCTTTTGAAGAACGCTTTGTAATAGGGCGATTTTCTCAAGTTCTTCAATTAGGGATTCAAAACATGATTGAATTTCCTTTGGGAGATGTAACAAGAAGATATTCACTAATGTCAGTAGCTATAGTTTAGAGATGGCACTTTGTAACCTCAAATGTGGTGGAAGCAATAGACTAACTAGGAGACAGAGAAGAACAGATTTTAAAAAAGGAGATGAAAGCAGAAGCATAGATCTGCTGACCTCTGATGGATAGTAGCATCTGTGGTTAGCACAGCAGACACTGCCATTCAATCATGGCAGTGTTCTTAGAGATCCGACACACCCTCGGAATTCTTATCAGTCTAAAGGCCCAGCTGCTTTGGACTAGAACCATATGTCGGAGCTGGTGCGCCAAAGGCAACCACTGCCATTCAGAATGAGGCACTTGGGGAATAAAGGTTACATGGCCACTCAAATTTATCTTGCAACCTTGTATAGATCACAAGGCAATTACTGTCTCCTAGGTTAGTGTGGTCAGCTGAAGCAAAGTTTATCTAAGCGAATACACATAGAAATTACAAGGGCCCTTGAACAAAGGAAATTAGTAGTTATTAAGTCTGCATGCCCATAGAAGAAGATAGGTAAAGAATAAGACTAAAAAGCATGGTTGCGGTAGCAACATGTGGCTACATGACAACAATGAGCAATAATGACTGTGGCAAAATAGAACACAAAAGCCTGTCAGCAGGGGAATTCATTCCTCAGGGCTGTAGATCCATTGGGACATGGACCTATACGTGACCAGGTCTATTAGTTTTTCAAAAGAACCAAAGAAAGATTTAAAAAAAAATTCTAATTCATAGAATTGATAACTGCCCCCTCATAGTAAAAAAAAAAAGAATTACAGTAATGGACAAGTCCAGCAAATTGTGTTGTGGCTGGCCTGGTTACCAGCTGGCAATTTCCAGCTTAGGAATTTTGTTTGGAATAGGACTGTTGGACTCCGGTTGTTAAAACAGCTATTAACTCAGTCTATCCCTATCTCTATGATCTTTGACTGGATAACTCATGGATAATGAAATTTTTATTCCTCGCAGCTCTGGAGATGGGGAACTCCAAGATCAAGCCACCATCAGATTCGGTGCCTGGTGATGGCTCATTCCCTGCTTCCAAGATGGTGCCTGGTGTCTCCCATGGAGGAAGGGCCAAAAGGGCTATGTAGGTTCCCTCGAGCCCTCAAGGCCTCCCCTCTTAATGTGAGTACACCGAGGATTAAGTTTTAGCAGGAATTTTGAAGGTACACAAACATTCAAACCACAGCAGGAAGGCAATTTTTATTCCTAGTGCTTCAAATATTTAGGGTGAGAATCACTGCTCATTTATCCTGGGAAGTTCAGTCTTTTATCTTTTCTTGACCAAGTAGAGAGAGTCTGGCCTGATTTGTCAAAAATGCTTGCCTCTGGTAGTTCCTGCACATTCATAATTCATGAGCAATACTGCTGCAATTATATAGACGTTTAGACAGTCCCCCTCGGTGCCTGAGTGCATTTCTGGAAGATGTTGGGCCTTTGGGTGTTTCTGGGCAACTTGGTTTGCACTGAGGCTAAGTGGTTCTGCTCTGACCATGGCAAATATTAAAGTTTACAGAGTCATCGTCTTTGTCTAAAGGAAAAAAAAATCTGCTAGGAGTCCACAGCTCTAAATGGGAAACTGTGGCCATTCGCGTTTTTTAAAAAGGCAGCTTAGGGCTGTGGTTCAGAGCATCTGAGGAGACGGGTGGCCTGCCTGTCCACGTCTCCACTCTGGCAGTGAACAGCCCCAGGAGTGTGGGCCAGGGGCCAGTTTCTGTAACTCGGTTTTTTTTTTTTTTTTTTTTTTTTTTTTGCATAAAATGAATATGGCAGAGTTAGACTCACAGATACTGTGGGAAATGCCGGGAGACAGCACAGTGCTTGGGCAGATGGTAAGAAATCAATCAATATAATCTTTCATTATCCCCCAAATGCTGGAGCCAACGTAGGATTGACTTCCTGGGGAAAAACCCAGATAGAAATCATGCCCATTTGAGTGTGTGACTTCTCTTTATTTCTAGGATCACGTGTGACAACGGTACTCTCACAGCCAAACTTCAGAGAAGCTGAGAGTGCAGCCAGCCTAAATCTCTCTCCCGTTTCCTCAAAGCCTGCAGCCATTCTCTCCTGGGATAAACTGTTTACAGACTAAGTATTTGGCTTCCAAACCCCTAAAACACAATCCATCTGGGAAAGCACGACAAATGCCTGATTTGACATTCTTTGTCGCTGCCAAGCTCTGAGGAGTATTGAGAGTTGTTAGGGAGAAGAGAGAAAGGAGAGGGAGTTAGTCTTTAGCTCTTTTGCTCATGCAGAGCCTGTCTTTCCAAGTGTCCTCTGTGGAAAGTCTTTATCACATGTGCGGGGCGTGAGGGGCAGATGGTTAGCATGAAACTCCCAGGCCCCTTTATGTGGGCAAGAGAGATCTTGGGCTCTCATGGCCTCTTCTGGCCATCCTTCATTCATACGTTCTACATGGAGCGAGTGATCTCATCCACAAGGATCTGACTCCTGCTTAGCTAGAAGAACAGTATCCTCAATGCTGGGGTACCCAGGTGTGGTATAATAAGAAATATATTTAGTGTTCATGCTGGGTGCCTAGCATAGATTTCCTAAAACACTTAGAATTTCCAGAGTGAGAGGAGCATTTTTTGTTAGTCATGAGACCCTCTCAATCACATCCGGCTTTATGTTAAGACCACACAGGGTGGGACCACTAGATAGCCTAGGATAGGACTGCTCACCTGAAAGGCCAGGTGACCACAGGACTGGCTCTTTATGCCCGACCCACTGACATGGCAGGGAGCTAAAGAGCGGATTATAAAAATGTGGAGACAGTAAAGTTTGAAGAGCTTCAGGTTGCTGAATGAATACATGTGCTCAGAGGATAGCACACCTCTGGATCCACAGGGATAGAATTCCTGCACTAGGAACTCTTGTGAGTTTGCCTTCCTCTGTGATTTGAATGCATACCCTCAGAATTTAGCTGTTGAGACTTAAGGGCCAATGCGATGGTCCTTTAAGAGGTGATTAGGTCCTGTGAATTCCTTTCTTATGTGGAAGTGAGGCCCTCAGAAAAGAGGCTGCATACAGCCTTCAGGATAAACTTGTAAACATAAGGAAAGCACTTTCCTGAGTTCTGTGAGGCATTCTAACAAAGCAGTGGTGCTGAGGAGGTATTGAAAGGACTCTGGATTTACAGCCAGTTGGTCAGTAGGACAGCGGCCTCGGATCTGTGACCCACTGAATAAGAAGCACTCCAGATAGCCTGCACTGTAGCGGCTGTGGGGCATGAACTAACTCCAGGTAGCATCAAGATCAGCTTGCATTGTTGACATCTAGCTGGTGTTGGAGAAGTGAATGGCACCAGAAACACCCCGCTAATATACCAAAAGTCCCTTTTACACTTTGTGACCCTTTTCTGGGACCTCCCAGTCTTCTTTCCTCCTGAGAGCAGACCTTGTAGTGGCTTTGCATGTGTCTGAGTCTAAAGGGTGACTAGTCCAGGCTGTCTGAAGGGGAATGAGAGCAGATCTTAGATATGTGAGCTGGGTTGTGCACTCACAGGCCTAGAAGACCCTTCACCATGCCAGAAGGACCAGGGTGAGGCAGGGTGGGGAGAGAAGGAGACTATGGACTGAGGTCGTGCAAACACTGTCCCCCTAACCTGGAGTTTTTCTTTCCACAGTTTCAGTTAACTGCAGTCAACTGCAGTCAGAAAATACTAAATTAAAAAAAAAATCATGAGTTTTAAGCAACTTTCATTAAAGTACATTAAAATTATATTGTTATAATTACTTTGTTTTATTACTAGTTGTCATTAATCTCTTACTGTACCTAACTAATAAGTTAACTTTATCATGGGTATGTATAGTAAAAACATGGGATATGCAGAGTTTGGTGCCATTTCAGTTTTGGACATGCACTGGGGTCTTGGATCACACCCCGTATGGGTAAAAGAAGCTATTGCAGCAGAAACTGGGTGGTCCTGATTCTTGTAATCAGAATCTCTGAGGATGGGCCTGAGAATCTTGATAGGGAAGTCACAGATTGATTTAATCAGAGGTCCTCCGCTTTGGCCGCCCATAAGGATCACCAGGGGAGCTGGAATGGCTCAGGCCCCTTCCCTGGTCAATTACATCAGGATGTTTGGGGGTGAGAGGCAGCACCAGTACCCCTCAAGCCCTTCAGGTGCTGGTATTTAACAAAGGTTGAGAGCATTGGAGGAAGGCAAGTAAACTCCAGAGCCAGATCATTGGCAAGACGGCCGTGGAATGCAGGGGGTCAGGGAGAAGGACTTCCCGCAGCTGACGGCTTGTGCTCTGCTCCAGCTGCTGGAGCCATGAATAGAACACACTTGTCACCTAGGTCTGGTCAGATCTTCCCAGTCTACAGGAAAACTTCGGATCCTTATGTGAAATTTCATGCTCTGTTAACGTTAGCAACTAATTCCACACTATATGACTAGTAGGATAGAAGCCAACTAAAACAGCTACTGTCATAACTTGGTGTTCAGATTGGTAGTTTGGATTTCTAATTTAAATCTTCCCACTCAGCATGGTACATAGACCACTGGCATCAGCATTCTTAGGGGGTTGTTATAAAATTGGACTATAGAAGTAGGCCTGTTATGAAGTCCACCCAGGCCTACCTAGAATCTACATTTTAATATGATGCCCAAGTGGTTTGCATGCGCTTTAAGTTTGAGAATCACTGAGTGGGAGGTTGCATCAGTACAGTGCTACTAAAATCCAAACCAAGCCATAGGTGTGATTCTTTTGTGTGCTATTAGTTTCCAGAAGTTTCACGATGATGGAATTGAAGAGCTCCTGCTACATGTCACCCCCATCAACACCTCCTTCCCACGGAGACTTAGCTTGCAAGTGGACCTACCCAACTGTCCCCACCATGCAAAAATGATGCTTCTGTCATGTTCTACATTTCTGAAAGGCAAAATAAGGAGTTCTTTTTCATTAAAAAAATTATGATTAAAATGTCCCGTCTTTCCCACACTGTCCATGGAAGACCTTACACTCATTCTAAATATCATGTTCCACTGAACCCCACATGTTCCCGAATTTTCTTTCCATCATCATTTTGTTATCCTAATTACCCCTCTCATCATTATCATCCAATTTAACTGATGAATAACAGACTTTAAAAAGTCTGGCATAAGGGAAGGAGAATTAGCTTAGATAGAAGTTTAGCAAATTACAGTTTCAAGTAAACTTTTTTATCTGGGCAAAGAAATCAGTCTCTAATGATAAGATGGGTAAATCAATTTTATTAATCTTCTTACACACATAATCCAATCTTTTAACCTTAGGGATTTTCTCCAGTATTGTCTCTTCTACCTTCCTATTCCTGCTCTCCTTTTTAGTATTTCCTTCTTTCTACTCTCTCTGAGTTTAATGTGTGGGTTTCTTTTAGTTTCATGAGTTTCATTCTTTTAAAATGCAGAGGCTGGGGATATAGCTCAGCGGCACAGAGCCTGTCTGGCAAGCACAAGGTCTTGAGTTCGATTCCCAGTATCAAAGCAAAACAAAAAACAAAAACAAAAACAAAGCAAAAAGATACAGAAAGATAGTGGGGACTTTGAGAATCTTTCCTTTCTCCAAAATACCAGAATTTCTTGCTCACAATAAGAAACCAGGACTTAAGCCGGGCGTGGTGGCGCACGCCTTTAATCCCAGCACTCGGGAGGCTGAGGTAGGCGGAGCGTTGTGGGTTCAAGGGCGGCTTGGGCTACAACGCGAGCGCAAGGCCGGTCTGAGCTACATAGTGCGACCCTACCTCAAAAAAACCAGGGCCGGGAGTTTGGCTCAGTGCCTTAAGCGCCTGCCCTAGCAGGCGCGAGGTTGTGAGTTCAATCCCGGGTGCCGCAAAAAAAAAAAAAAAAAAAAAAAAAAGAAACCAGGACTTCCTTTCCTGGGTAGTAAAAAGTGATTTAGTGCTTAAATCTGTAATCTCCAAAGAGGCAAGTATGTGCCCAAAGGACATCTAGAAAGGTGATCCACTGGGGAATGGGAAAAAGTATGAGAGCTTCCATGTGTAAGAAAAATTAGCCATGTTCCTAGATAATATGGAATTTGAGAGAGTGTCATATGGTGCTAAAGGCCTCCTCAGAAAAGAGGAGTGGACAGTGATACTATCACTTATACAAGGACTCAGTTTACTGAGACATATTCAGCTCACATGTACCAAGCTTACAGGAATTTATAGGCTACCTTTTCTATCACAAGTCAACACATTCTCATCAAGGGACTAAATTCCTGCAAAGAAATGGAGATGGATCATGTTTGCAATTGTGCAGGTGGTAGACAAAAACAAACTGGTAGAGTTGACATTTCCCCCCTTTCCTACATTCCGAGGTTAAAAAACAATTGAAGCTCACAAGAGAATCAGTTTAAAAATTAGTATTAAGGGCATCTGAAATACAGATATATTTCCTCGATTGCTAATGATGACTATATGTTACATCATAATTAGCAGAGTGCTTGCAAATTAAGCATTAGTCATAAAGTCAAACCTTCCCAGATGGTGCAGGCAACTGAATAAAAGGGTATAATGCTGCAAAATATACTTCTTTCATTCTCATCTTTAAAACTCTGTGAGAAATCTTTTGCTTTAGCAGTGACAGCCATTAAAAGTAAGTATTGAAGAAAAATCTAAACACAGAAGCACATTTTTGGATTTATGTGCCACAGTGCTAAACCAAGAGATTTAAAAATTATGAAGCCTATTTAAATACATATTCTCATTTTGAGAGCAAAGAGTATTTTGACTCATTAACAAATAAAATCAAACATATTTTCATCTTTATTAAATCTTTTAACATGTTTATTTCATCATAATTAAAATATATTTATATAGCATGCATTCATTTATAATGGCTATATATTACCAATGATATATAAATGAATAAGTAAATAAGCATATGGTGAGGGGATGAATATTCAGTTCAAGTCAAAAGGTTTGGATGCTATTGTCCTAAACTCCATGGCCCAATATTTACTTTTGTTCCAGCAGGAAAGTAAAAGTCATTGAGTTGCCAATGCCTAACTTCATTTTCCAATGCCAGGAGACTGTAACTTTGAAATATTACCTAATACAGGCTCTATAGAAGCACCCAGAAATTGCTCTTTAGACGATACTACAAAGTCATGATTTATTCCCAAGTCAGTAAAGCACAAACGGGTAAAAACCTGTTATTCTCCAAGTCATAGTTTCATAGACTTTTTAAAGTTCCCTGATATTTTGAGAACTTAATATGTACATTAACGTCCATTATAGGCTACCGACCTATAACATATGACTTCTTGTTCATACTCAGCCTATTGCTATTCCCAACTAATTTCACTGTCAAGTCCATGACTAAAATCTGTTATGTACCGAATCCACATAATTTTGTTAATTCAAAGCAAAAGAACATAAAACAGTCCTGTGGAAGATTCTGTTTTGCCACAAATCATTTTATGTGGTTCACAAATCATGCAACTGAATGAACTGTAAAGTTAAACTCTTCAAAAGCAGAAGTCATTAGCAAGAAGCAATAATAGCAAATAATTCTAATTGAGGTAAGGTTGACAAAAATCACAACTGATCAAATATGAAGAATTCATCTTAAAATAGCATCAGTTTCTATTTAAATGCTTTATTGATCATTCGTTTCCTTCTGTGCTTCAGGAAGCTTGCCTGATCATCCTTTCCAGACTTATGTCATTTTAGTTTTGGGGATATTTTGTCTGTTTGTTTTTGTTTTTTTCTGGCACTGGGAACCAAACCTAGGGCCTTGAGCATACTAAGCAAGTGTTCTTCCACAATGCTACACCTCCAGCCCCCGACTCCCTGAGTTTCAGAATATTGTACAGCATAACATTTGCAGTGATCAAATCTCATTCTATTTTACACTGATGTCACAATTTCCTTTTTTGATCCTAACTTTATTAAGCTTTGCATCAGTGCAACAAAATTGCAAGATGCTTTCAAAATTACAAAGAATATTCTTATGATAGAGGTTGGCTAATATCAGCATTTTACTTAGATTTTCTTTTATTACCCCAAAACAGAGAATATGCTAAAAAATAAGCACTTTTCACAAGGCTGAAGAATTAGATAAGGGCTTAGCAAATAAGCTCAATGTTTCTATAAATGCCGTGTGAATCACACAGCAAGGTCATAGCCCAGAGTCAACTGGGAGCTTGCACTGCAGAGTGTGACAGCCCCACACATAAACACAACCAACAGACAAGAATGGTTCGAAGCTTATTTCTTTTGTTGGTACTGATCCTGGTAATCTAATTTTAATATCAATTAGCAAAAATGTAAGAGCAGAGATTAAAAATCAAGAGTTGCATGCCCATGCTTACTAACAGGCTTGCTAAAGATCCCCTTACGAGCAAAAGTATTTGTCTTGTAGAAAAATTGATATTGGAAATAAGAAGAAATTTTGTTATTCAATTGAATTCAGAAGGAAAAAACCTGGTGGTCCCAGTTACTAGGATTGACTTGACTTCCTCTCAATAAAGATCCATTTTAGAAGGAAAGGTAAACAAATTAGCCTCATGATCCCCACAAGGGAAACAATAATTTGTCCATAGAACAGTCACCGTAAGAGGTTCTCTTCTTTAAAATACAGTCATAGCTAAAAGTAATTAAGGTAGTTTCTATAATCCTGTTTTGTTAACCTGCAATGTTACTGTTGTGCATTTACTCTAGTCATTTGTTTGTCTCTTTTGCTTGTTGCCTTTGTTATATATGTCTTTTTTTTCTTCTTCGCTTAAAAAAAAAAAAAAAAAGGACCACCAGGGTGATGAAGTGATTTTTTTTGAGATCTAGTTTAATATAATCTAGTAGTATGTAGACTACAAATATGTAACTTTTGCAAAACAGAAGGGGACCAAGAGATGGAGGAGAGAAACGAACAGAGGGGAAAGGAATAAAAAAAATAAAGAAAGAACATTCTATGATCTCTAAAAATAAAATAAAATGGTAAATAATTTAAAAAAAAGTAATTATGGTAAAAGTGACAGTGTATTGTTTTAGAAATGACTTAGTAGCTAGTACCACAAGTTTCTTCTTTCTTTCCTTCCCTTTTTAGTGCTGAGGATTAAACTAGGGCCTTTGCACTGAGCTATATTCCCAGCACATTTTTACTTTTACTTTTTTAAATTCTGAGACCAAGTTTTGCTAAGTTGCTAAATTGCTCAGCCTGGGCTCAAACTTGCAATCCCTCACCTTTTAAGGAAATTGCCTCATGAGATAACACCAGAATACTTCTGCCTTTAAATTGAAACCACAGAAAATGCAGATAGAATGTGTTTTACTAATTTAACCTATAATTGTTGTGGGATGCCAAGCCTGCATATGAAATAAAAGTTGGTTTGAATCTGTAAAAGAGAAAGCAGTCACTCAGTACATTCGGTGGCTCAAGTCACATTATTCTTGATGAGATTCGGTCCCCAGGAGTTGCTACCAAATTAAAAAAGAAACAAATCATTGAAGGGTTGTGGGTTGAATTTACTTTTACAGCATTTTTGATGTTACTGCTGCCAAACACTGCATACTGACCAGCCAGTCTTTATAGAGTTATGAAGCATGTGCCTTAAAGAGAGAGGCTAGTCCCTCGGGAGGCTTTCCACCTTTCTCAGGCCTCTTGCAAGATCTAACACATCCTTATTACCCAACTCACCAAGCCTCTGCCCCTGTGGCGCTCCCTCAGAGAGACCACACTTGTCTTTGAGCCGCTGTCTACCTGTAGTTAAGATCACACACTATCGTCCTGTCTCCTTTCTTCCTTTCACTTGGTTCTATCATGCATTATTTTAAACCAAGAGTGATGAGCAGTGAATTGAAAGTAGAGCCCATGATGCTTCATCTTTAGAAACTTCTGTGCTGGGATTGGCTGACTGTGGTGCAGGGCTGTGCCTAAAGCTTGGGGAAAGATCTACTAATGTGGCTTCAATTCAGCTGGCCAGGGACTGAGGGGCAGTGAGGACAACATGGCCAACGCTGGAGAAGACTTCCCAACCCTTTTAGGAAATGTTAACAAAAGATTAGGGAAATGTGAAAAAAAAAAAAAAAAAAACCACAAATGAAAAACCAAAGAAAAACCCCAACTAAAATGAACACTTGGGCTGGGGATATAGCTCAGCGGCATAGCTCCTGCTTGGCAAATATGAGGTCATGATTTCAATCCCTGGTAGCAAAAAAAAAAAAAAAAAAAAAGAAAGAAAGAAAGAAAGAAATACTTAGACCCTGCAACTCAAGCACTTTTAAAAAATGTTTCCATATATTCATATATATGAAAAATTTAAAAGAAGGTAGACTTTAGATTCTGCTTGATTCCTAGTTCTACCTATGTGTTAAGGAACCAGTCACTGAACTGCTGTGAACTCTCTCTCATTGTGGGAGTGTGAGAGGGTGTTGGTGTGGGCAGCAGTATCTATTTCCCAGATGCACTGGGTTATGACACATCATCTTAAACCTAGATAACACCAGATTTGCTGATCACATGGCCTAAGTGACACAGCAGCATGGACACATTATGGAACATTCTCCTGTTCTGGGCCCTACTCAAAAGCAGTAGCTTTTTGGGTCACTCAATAAATGGACAATAGTAATGCAACCAAATGAGGAATGTATTGTCTCAGATTGAAAGTGGCTCACTAGGCACACTGTCTCTCTTTTTGGTTGTGGGAAAGGAGGGCAGATGCAACACTTCCCTTTTAACCTAGAAAAGCTATCTCAAAGGATATCTCCCACACCACTAGACTCTTAGAAACATCACTGAGATAGAAGACTCTGACCTTTGGCCAGCTTTATTTCCCATCCCCTGACATGCCAATGTCTTCCAAATAAGTCTTGAGAAATTGCTACTTCTTGTCACTAGGCTCATTCAACACAGTGTCATTGGTGGAACAGAGCAGTGTGATATGCAATGTGTGAACGAGAGGGAATCGAGATCTCTGTGAGCTAAATTATGACACAGTACCGGAGAGCTGACATACACTTGAGGTAGGACTCTGCAGGAGAGTTGCTGGCTTCGTTGGCTGAAAGCAAACTGGTTCTGATGAGCTTTACTGACAAGGATGGAGAAAGAGACATTCACCAGATCCACAGATAGAGCTAGCAGGAATGTGTCAATTTGCTGAGGCGATGTAGCCACAGCTGGTGCAGCAGCTGCAACTAGAGTCACTGCCTGGTTAAACTTACAGCAACTCATTATAACCCTCCAACTGCCTTTTGCATAGGCCAAATAGGCAAGTTGAAAGGTGAAAATTAATCCTGCATCACTCAATTTCTTGATGGTGGCACTAATTTTTGCCACCCTTTAGGATTGCAGTATTGCTTTTGACTTATTTGTTATTTTCTTAGGCACAAAAGGTTCAAGCTGGGTGTGGTGGTGCACACCTTTAATCCCAGGACTCGGGGGCTGAGGTAGGAGGAGCGTTGTGAGTTCGAGGCCGGCTTGGGCTACAACGCGAGCGCAAGGCCGGCCTGAGCTACATAGTGCGACCCTGCCTCAAAAAACTAGGGCCGGGAGTTTGGCTCAGTGGCGTAAGTGCCTGTCTGGCAGGTGTGAAGCTGTGAGTTCGATCCCCGGTGCCGCAAAAAAAAAAAAAAAAAAAGGTTCTAGTGGCTTCTACTTGGTTATTCTCTTCATAAAAACTCTCTCTCCACAGGTAGTGGAGTCAATGTGGAGGTTCTTCCAGCTGCTGAATATATCTATCCTATCTAGCATATCTATTCCAGTTACGCATTTTAGAAGTGGAAAATAATCATAGGTTGGGAATTCACTGAGTTGAATATGAGAAAGATTTGAGCCAAAATGTTATTGAGCCTATGATTTCCACAAGCTCCTACTCTGACTGACTGGACCACAGTGACTTTTTGGGTTCTTGGAATCATTGTTATTTTAAAGCCAGTGTCTAGGAGCCCCTATCAAAGGTCATAGTCTCCTTTTCCCCAGTGTACCAGTTACCCTGGTAGAAGACTGTAGATTCTCTTGGGAAAGCTGAGGGGAAAGATCAGCAGTCTATATTTTCTGGCAATTTACTAGGATCCTGGTTCAAAGAAACCCAGCCTTTCCTTCTTTTAAGGTTCGAGGCTATAAATTGGCCCAAGTCTGGGAAGTACCATGGAACAATGATTTTCTGTTTTTACAGTTTGCCTTTGATTTAGAGTGTTTCTACTTTCACAGATTAAATATTTAGTAGACTTCTAACCTGTTTCACATCCAGGAGCACCATGATGAAGAGGTTCTGTGTAAGTCAGGCTGTTCTGTTTGCTGCCTGACTCTGCTGTATCATAGCCACACCCGCCTTGCCTTTGGTGGCTGAGTGTACCCACGTGTCTCGTGCTACTCCAGGACCAAATGACTTTCACTATACTTAATCAATTCCATGACTACAGTTCTCACTGTAAGGTCGGGCCTGCTGAGAAGAGTGATCACAGACCTCTTTAAAAATCCTGGGGCTCATAAATTAATTTCTCACAGTTGTGTCAAAGGGACATCTTCTAGGCTCTCCTATTTGTGGGTGAGTTGGTCTGAACTGATAAATCTTCTCCAACAATCCAAATTCCATTACTCTTTTTTTTCCCCATTACTCTTATTAATTCTTTTCTCTACATTAAACAAAGACAGGTCCACAATTTCCAACTTGCTTACTGTGGGTCACCTTTTAGTTCAGTTTTCAGCCAACCAACAAAGCCAACATTATAGCACTTTCTAATTCCCTAATCTGCAACATTGTGTTCAGACCATCTGCTCAGTGAAGCAGGGTCAACAGTTTCAGCCAGATCAAATTTATGCTTCTTTATTCCACACTTTTAATATCCATTCCCACACAAGTTCCCTAGATTTGCATCTGTACAAATGAGGAAACTTTAGTAGTTCTTTTGGAGTGTAACACACTTCTTTGCGGGCTCCATTTTGCACCTCATCCTTAAGGGCCTTCAGGGGCTTGGGTGTGATTGTAGCTCTAGAAGTAAAGAGGGAGATGGGAGTTCCAATAGACTCAGCATTTTCCTGCACAGCAGCTGCCATATGAGAGGTCACTAGGACCAAGATGAAAAGACCCCCTCTTCTAATGACAAAAAAGATTCATCATAATTCAAGGGTTCACCATCTCAGTTTTTATCAGGGTCTTCCCATACGCATCCCACTCCAATCTTCCCCAACTGACTGCTTCTCAGTCAGTGCCCTCATTTGAACAGGAGATGTTTAATGAGGTTAAGGGTTTGATCTGTTTGGTAATTCAGTCAGTTTCAGGCTGAGATCCCCCTTTGATTTTCAGGAATCTGAGATAAGGATCTCCTTGAAGACACACGTAGAGGATTTGGGGTCACTTATATGGTGCTTGAGCTCGGAACTCAAATTTATGAGCTCTATTCCAGTGACAATAGAAACTACCAAAATAACTCATTGTATGTGTTATTTTGCCAAACATGTGAAAAGGCATCATGTGTATAATGACTCAGATCTTTGCTTCTTATAAGTGGTTGATTAGAAGCACGCGGTGTCGGTATTTTGCAGATCTGTTGCTAGCGCTTACCTTGGATTATCAATGTTTTCTCTATTACTGAAAATGGCCATTTGCATTTTTAAGTCCAATCAATTTAGAAAGCCAATTCTAAAAGTTCCAGAGTTAATTTGGAAAATTCAACATTAAAATTCTGTTCCTCTAGAACCACTCCTGGGACCGAAGTCTATATTAGTTGGGGCTCTTCAGAGAGAAAGAACCAATGAAAACCAAATAAAGGTATTTATGAGAAGGAACAGCGTCCTTTGATCACAGAGCCTCAGAAGTCCCAAGCCTGTGGCTGATACCCGGAGACCCACGGGAGCTGCTATGTAACTCCAGTCTGAGTACGAATGCCTGAGAACCCGTGGGGACAAAGGGACAAAGTTCCTTCTAATAGTTGGAGGCTTGAGACCCAAGAAGAGGTGATGATTCAGTCTGAGACTGAAGACCAAAACACATCGATGGTCTCAACTCAAGTAATTCAGTGCGAGTTTCTTCAATTCAGCCTTTTGGTTCTTGTCAAATCTTCAATTGATAGAAGCAATGGCAATCTGCTTTAGTCAGTTTACAGATCCAAAGATTAAAACCATCCAAAAAATACCCTCGTTGAGACACCCAAAATAATATCTGATGACATGTCTGGGCATCTTGTGGCCCAATCAAGTGGACATACCCCAAATTTAACGTCACACCATGTATGGATGTTAAAAATGGACACAGTTCTTTTGTAGCTCCTCTCATCAAAAGTTAGAATCTTGTTCCTCACCTCTTGAATCAGAACTGGACTTCTGATTCAATTTGGACAGTGAGATATGTCAGAAGGGACACTGTAGCAGTTTGGAGCCCAGACCTTACAAGGTCTGCATGCTTCTGGTTTTGTGCAAGTCTGGACTAACCCGCTGGAGATGAGAGACATGGGGCCAATCATTCCACTGTCCCAGCAGGTCAGGCGCCACACAGGCAGGAAAGGCCATCCTTATCCAGCTAGTCTTCAGCTGGTCTACCAGTTGGACATACATAGATACCAGACCAAGACAAGCTGGAATCAACTAAGCCCAACCAGATCAATAGAAAGGTCACCTGACCCGCAGACTTGCACACAATAACAAATGGCTCTTAGGGAAATCTCTAAATCCTGAGATGGTTTATTATGCAAGTAAAGCTCACTGGCCAAGGTGTTCTGTCAGTCATCTAACAGGCATGTGTGCTAGACCATTTCCTGTGGGCTCTGGGGTGGGATTCATTAGATATTTATGAAATGAATCCCAGTGGTTAAACCTATAATGCGGCTTATGAAACACAATCACTCAGAGTCTGGTTCCGCAGCGATTCGGCAGCGATGTGGATGTCTTCAGTGACAGGCAGTTGAACTCAGGGTCCACGAATGAATTCAACAGATCTGTATTCAGGACAGGCTAGTGGCAACAGGTGTGCATGGAATTCTCTGTTTTTGTACATGCATACATCTCCTTAAATAAATCATAATAGGACTTGATGAGGCACTTTATATACAGCTTAGACCTCTAAAGCCTATGATTGGGAAATTTAAAATAAGGTTTTCAAGGTATAATTAGAAAAAAATACCCATGAAAGGAAAAATAACATGACAAAAGTGGAAACTCTAGAATAAGTCTTTGCAAAATAACAAAAGGCAGGCAAAAAAGAGAAAAAAAAAAGAAAAAAACATTGTCAGGGCCAGGGATTTAGCACAGCGGCATAAGCACCTGCCTAGCAAGCGCAAGGTTGTGAGTTCAATCACCAGTACCAAAACAAAAAGCAAAAAACAAAACACAAAACAAAACAAAACAAAAACAAAAGCTTTGTCATGGTCAGCCATGCCTACCTGTAGCCACACTCTAAGACTGCACCGAGCTCCTCTGCTGTTCATCTTCTCCTGTCTGCACTCACTGCCTTGCTCTTTGAAGAAGCTAGGACCTTAGCTCTTGAAACTTACCGGCCTTGCTAACTTGCTCGACTGTGGTCCTATGATGGTTAACTGTCTGTGCCAACTTGACTGGGCCAAAGTGTCCATATAGTCAAATATTCTGGGTGTTTCTGTGAGAGTTTTAGTATGAGATTAACATTGAAATCGGTCTGTTGAGTAAGGCAGCTTTTTCTTCCCTCAGAAGTGGGCCTGTTTCCTCAGTTGAAGACCTGAATGCAACAAAATGCTGACCGTCCTCTGAGTAAGACAGAACTCTTTCCACCTGATGATGGTCTTTGAACTAGAACATCGGTCCCTCCTGGTCCAGCAGCCTGTGGCTTTGGACTTGAACTCAGATATCAGCTTTGCAGATTTGGATTGCTAGCCTCCATTATCCCACAAACCAATTCCTTACAGTAAATGTTGTTGCACAAGGTAATGAATTAGTCAAGGTTCTCCAGAGAAACAAAACCAAAAGGAAATCTTTGAAGAACCCTGACCAACTCACTTCCTTCCTCAGATCCCTGATCTTTCTACTAAGAATAGAAACTTCCTCCTTCCCATCTTTTCTCCTTCCTTTAATTTCCCTATGGTTTTTCCTACCACCCAACATGCTTTATATATTTTTAAATTTTTTGATTTATCACTTTCCTCTGAAAACTTCATGAGAGCAGAGCATTGTCCCTGCTATATCTCTAGCACCAAGAATAATGCCCAACACTTAAGCAGATAGTCAATAAGTATTTACTGAATAAATACATTGAGAAAGCCATTCACTAGCCCACAGATGCTTTTGATCAGGTAGTTTTTGAGGTCTGCTGATTTCATACATATGACCCACCTGAAATATGGTTGTATGGTTTATACTAGCAGGCATACAGAATGAAGCAGAAGGATACACCAAAAACATGAAATGAAAAAAGACCTTTCACGTACCTCACTTAGAGAAGCATGCATTAGAGAGAGCAACAATAATC